>PTRB01000112.1:0-98441 GCA_025094155.1 Lichtheimia hyalospora FSU 10163
ATTCTCCCAGTACTAAACCATTTATGGTTACGCATTTCAACATGGATCGGTTCTCACTACTGCATTGCAAGGGTTTGGACACTTCATGTCAATGATTGCTTACAGCAATCTTTTATCATCTTTCTCCACTCCTTTCTCAAAAAAGGTATTGTTATATTATTATAGTATCTTGTGGATGACTTATCATCATATTCCATTAATCATTTAGCTTATTGGTCACCCCTGCCACTCATTTCAATAACTCAAAACTCGTTGGCGGAAATGATTAATCTCAATCCGTCATCAAGAGTTTGTTCAAGAATAAATTGTTGCCCACCTGGACCAGTGGGCTGGGGGAAACCCCGTCAATTCGGGGATGGTATGGTGTGTATGAAATATTGATTGCGTTTTACTGATAACTTCAATAGTAACAGTCTCCGGTTGCATTACACCCTTGCACATGTAGTGTATTTGCTTCTGTAATAATCAATGAATCCGGGAATATGTGATTTGCTGTAGACTTGCATGAAGGTGGATTTGATGAATGACGAGGATGTATATTTGGGGACAAGTGATAGTGGCATGGCTTTAGGGTGATTTCTCATTAGGATTCTATCAAGTGTATTAGTGAATGTATTATTGGCGTTTGATGAAATGATAGCAACAGCATTGATACATGATAACGAATAGTCATCAACCATTATAGGACGGTGTTACGATCACTGTGGGCAGTCAAATGATTGAGCTCAGTACATAATGATAGGATCACTCCAAAAAAAAAAGAATCAAGTACGCTGTACATTCGCATCTTTGATCCACCTAGATAGCATAAGACGCGCACAATGCGAAGATAAGTCATTGAGCAAACAATCAATAGAGCTACTGTGTTTTGATTGGGATGGGTGGAAACAATGTGCATTCAAAACTAGGCATGTATGTGTATGTCATTTAGGAGACTCCATATTTTATTTTGTTGACAAGAGTAAACAGGTCGAACTTGTTGTCTCAACTTTATGCATCCAAACAACGATTATGATGGAGCTAGTGAGAAGGATCAGCATTATGCATTGCATATGATAATAGCGGTCTTATGGTACAGGGAATAACGATCATTAGGAGTGATCCAAGAACAATCAATATTGGTTGGTGGGTGGGATCACGCAACATGAGCAATGACAAGTAGCCATTGGGAAACGCTGATTCGTCAAACCAATTTCCGCTGCACGTCTCGGGTTAGAGTTTTGAAAGCCTTGAAAGCTTGCTGTACCTGACTCCGAGCTTGCCTTTCTTTCTCTTTTTTTTTTTCCCAACACACCTTTATTTATTCTTAATACACACACACAATGACTCAGCGTGGTAAGTTACATTGGGAGAAAGTTACTAGACTTGATGGAGAAGAAAAGGAATGGGTTGGGATCGCGATCGTGTAACTCATATACACACATCATCCTGTAGAGGTATATGTTGCTGCTGTTGCCCGTACTCCCATTGGTGGTTTCAACGGTTCTTTGGGTTCTTTGACTGCCCCCAAGCTTGGCTCTATTGCTATTGAAGGTAAGTTTAAAGCACATGTATGCTTTATAGATAAGGTATTAATGTGATCCAATAATATAGCTGCTATCAAGAAGGCCAATGTACCTACTGAAGCTGTTGAGGAAGTCATCTTTGGTTGTGTCTTGTCGGCTAATGTGGGTCAAAACCCTGCTCGTCAAGCTGCTCTTGGTGCTGGTCTTAAGGATACCACTGTTGCCACCACTGTGAACAAGGTCTGTGCTTCTGGCATGAAGGGTAAGTGATATAAACACAATCATGGGATGAATTACACGCGCTAATGGAATATCATGTATAGCTGTATCCATGGCTGCACAAAGCATCATCTTGGGCAATGCTGATGTTATTGTTGCTGGTGGTATGGAATCCATGACCAACACTCCTTATTATCTTCCCAAGCAACGTTTTGGTTCCACTTATGGTCATACTGAAGTTGTTGATGGTGTACTCAAGGATGGTTTGACTGATGTGTACAATGACTATCCTATGGGTGTGGCTGCCGAGGAATGTGCCGAACGTCATGGTTTCTCGCGTGAAGATCAAGACAACTATGCTGTTGAATCCTATAAGCGTGCTCAAGCTGCTTATGCTGCTGGTGTTTTCAAGGATGAAGTTGTTCCTGTTACTGTTTCTGGTGGTCGTGGTAAACCTGATCGTGTGATTGAACAAGATGATGAAGTTGCCAAGCTCAACGAAGAAAAGTTGCGTGCTGTGCGTCCTGTTTTCAAGAAGGATGGTTCTGTTACAGCTCCCAATGCTTCTCCTCTTTCAGATGGTGCTGCTGCTATTGTTCTTGTTTCTCGTGAAGCTGCTGAAAAGTACAACTTGCCTTTGCTTGCCAAGGTCCGTGGTTGGGCTGATGCTGCTCAAGCTCCCAACTTGTTCACCGATTCGCCTGCTCTTGCTCTTCCCAAGGCTATCAAGCACGCTGGTCTCACTCCTGAAGATATCTCTTACTATGAAATCAATGAAGCTTTCTCTGTTGTTGCTTGTGCCAATCTCAAGTTGCTTGGTCTTTCTGCTGACAAGGTGTAAGTGATTTTTATTTATGGGATATAATTTACATACTGATGAATGCTATAGTAACATTTATGGTGGTGCTGTCGCTATGGGTCATCCTCTTGGTTGCTCTGGTGCTCGTATCATCGCCACTTTATTGACCGTTTTGAAGCAAAAGGATGCTAAATATGGTGCTGCTGGTGTCTGCAATGGTGGTGGTGGTGCCTCTGCTTTGGTCATTGAGCGCTTGTAGATAGCAACATATACTTTTTTCATTTACAAAGCATAATACACATTTCTAGTTAAGCGAGATGGAGAGGATAGTGTACACATTTGTTTCGTGAGAACAGCATTAGGGATGATAAATGACAGGTTGGGCTTGTGTGTGTGTGTGCGTGTCGATGTCATGTCACAGTGGGTGTTGCATATCGTTTTCCGTGCATTCCAGACACTTGACCTGAAATGTAGTAGAGTATTCTCTCACTTTATTTGTGGATGTATAAAGGATGATTCACTACTATAGAGATATGATGGTGGTTGGTAATAGGTACATCAATAACCACATGGTGGTGAAAGATGATGGATATATTGATGACGACTAGGGAAAAGAGGGTTTGTTCATGGGGGAGAGGGAGACGAATTGGGAAAAAGTTACAAATGCTTGGCAATAGTGAGTGGATGAAGCAGGAGTATGCAAATGAATCATGCATGGGCCCTTTCTCTTTTATCTTGCCGCACTATTGTTGTTTTACATCTTTTCCTTTCTTTCACCTTTTTATTTCAATCTTGTAAAACGAGTGATACATTAATCACCAACCAATATGGCCTTTCAGCAGGACATTGCGTGGGCAGTGTATAGCACAGCATTACTTCTCATACTTGTGTTACTTATTGCACGCTGCCGACACAACATGTTACTCCTGCCATTCATTTTATTTACACTCATGACACTACTAGCGCTTGTGATCAGTTTAGCACGACGATATCAAGGTGACGCAGTACTATTGGTTGCTGATCGAAGTCCAGTGGTAAACCATCTACCGATTTTCTCACTCTTGTTGTATGCTGGACTCGTCGAGTGTCAACTGATACAACTCATAAAACAACAACAACAACAACAATCATCCATCGATTATAATGAAGAGCAGCAAGAAGAAAAAAGATATATAAACAACTGGAGACAATTGGCTGTTCTTGGTCTATTACTAGTGTACTGTGCATTGACAGTGGCACATGTACTGATCATGCTTTTATTGGACGATGATCTACCGCTCACGAGAGAATGGCTCGCTATTACAGTGACTGGATTAGTGGGTATTGCTCTCTTGACTACAATTTGGTTTGCTACACGAATCAAAACCGATGGCATTTGGGTGCTATTGCTGCATGCACTCTTTTTAGTGTTTACAGTAGGACTTGCTCTCGCTTCTTGGCTTTTACAAGATATGATTGATCGACCACCGCATCTCGTTTCTATGACACTTGTGCATTGGATTCTTATGGAAGCAATACTCGTTTTCTTACCACTCATTCTCTTGCTTGGTTTAACACCCTGGGTTGTTCGTCCCATTCCTCACAACAATGTGTATTACCATAATGATAACTTGTATTCACCCCGGATTCTCGATTTTATTGCACGTCGCACTCGACCCTATCGTTTCTCCAATGTATGAAAAATAATACATAGTGTGTGTGTGTGTAATATTAAAGATATATTGAATGATTGTGTTGGTGATGACCTGCACCATTGATATAGGAGAGAGAGAGAAAAGAGAGGATTGGCATGATTGTTATCGTAGTCTGGTGAAGAAGGGGTATGCGTATATATTATGAGAGTGATACAAAAGAAATCATACAACAAGACGACGTGGGAGTGAATGAGGACGATGAATAGGACGTTGATCTTCACTATCATAAGGGCTGCATATATCGAGATTCTCGTTTTGTGTGCCGAATCGTGGAATACGTACATAAGCATCAGTACCCCAACCTGGCATGGATACTACGTTTATATCACCACCCCAATACTCTGCATAAACACGGCTCATAGGTAATCCGATACCGAGTGGAGGTGTACCAATAAACTGATCATTCTTGAGCTCAGCAATACGTGCTGCTAATTGTGGCAAGGTGCGTAAGGTATTGAAGCGTGGTAAATGACCATATGACCAAATGTGTCGATATACATGACTGGGAATCCCTCCGCCTTGATCCGAGATGCGGAATAAGACATCATTTTCATTTGAGCATATGGTGACTCGAATAGGCGGTAATTGTGATGACGATATATGTTGATGAGCTTGAATGGTATGTCGAAAAGCATTGGATAAGAGTTGGTATATGATATACTTGATATGATCCGAATGATAGGTGAATACCACATGCTCATCACCATCCAATTCAAGGGTCGGTGATAATGTATACTTTTGTGTGAGGAGAGAAGTGCATTGTGCCACAGTGTCCCTTGCTGAACAGCTACTAAACACAGCTGCTGCTGCACCCACACCCACAATGTTATCCATCACCTGATGTGATCTTATCGATGAGAGGTTCCTAGGAGCATGATGATCATGTTGTCGATGATGATATTGTTGAGATAAGGCAAGATGTTGTTCTGCAAGTACTCGTCTTGATATCCTTGATCTTAATGTTGCTTGCATGAATCGATCTATACGATCCGATCCCATATGCTCTCCACATTCTGATATTCCCAATGCTAATCGAGGAATCACCACCAAATGCTGTTCAAGCGATTCAATCAATGTATTGCAGAATGCTTCATTATCAGCCAATGTCTTGATGGTTGGCACCTTTCGTAATCGTTCAAATGCTCGCCAGTATAAATCATACACTTGCTGAATATGTGGATTGGTCCCAACAATGAATGGTAGCTTCTGAAACTCCCGGATGCGATGTGATATTCGGATTGGTAACTCTTTGCGTACATAGTTGGCTGATATCAAGAGTCGCTCTGTATTCATATGTCGTTCATAGAACAGTAGTTGCCGTAACGTTATTGGAGTTGTTCTTTGTTCCACATATTGATCAAGGATCTTGTTGCGATAGAAATGTTCATCAATGTCGGCATTGGCACAATAGGATTGTTGGTCTTCTTGGTCGATGAGTGGAGCGGAATGTACAAAAGAGTAATGACGACGATAAGCGGTGGTGACAGTGGGAATTAAACGCGTCTTAGTTGTTGTAAGAAATGACATGTTGAAAAGATAGAAGAAAAAAGAAAGAGAAAGAGTAAGATGATGTGTCAGGCAACTCGATAGTTCATACGCTGGATACTGTATGAGTCACCTGCCATGGACAAGAGCGAGTGGATCTCAAATTGATTTCCGACCTAATGCAGATCGAAACGGTATCACCATAGGACAACCATGATGATGAATAAGCTTTTCCGGGTGTGGGAGGTGGGAGACCATGATGGTACTTGCATGCTTTTCTCATAGTCATCTTTACAATAGAAAGTACTACTTTCCATTTCAACCAACAAAGAAAACAATTATACCCATATCTGCATATGCATGTACCCTATTATCAATTTTGCCACCATGGTAATGATACCCCCTTTTCTTTTACAGCACTTTATAAAACATGTTTCATTATTCATTGTGTCAAGTGCTAAAAGGAAAACATCATCCCACCAACAAAGTGAAAGGTCATCGGAAAATGATACTGATTATACAAGTTATAAATACCGATCCACAGATATGGTATAGCCAGATGCATTCGGCATACCTAGAACAGTGTTATAATATATTTTGTCGTTAACCCATCAGATGTTATTCCGTGGTTAGTTTATATAATCCTATATGGGTCGGTGGGAAAGAAAAGGGACAAGAAAGGCGACACACCACTCACATGCAAGATTTGAGAAGGGGTAGCAGGGGTAGAAACCAACGATGAAATGTCCGACTTGTGTTTATGCATTGGCTCGTGGTCCAAGCGTTCGTACATTAGGACCTATTCTTATCCGACAATGGCGCAGCAAAGCCTTGTCGGACTAATATGTCGCGTGGATCTTTATTTTCCCAGAGCTACTTTATTCGACGTCAGGAAGAAAGCATTGAACCCAAATTTGTGGATATTATGTCGTCAATGTGCCATTCTTTATCAAATCGGTAATGGATATGCACGCACAAACCATGGATCCCAAACATGTGGCTATGAAACGAATCATCCCTTTTCTTTCCCGATCCATCGGGTCCCATGTCATTCAATACCGGCATTACTGAAAACAGAAAGCACTGACGTTGTGAATCAAGAATGAAAATATATAGAACACGCTTTGTTGCTTGGATAATATAAAAGGTACTTAGATAGGTCACATACAGTATAGAAACAGAGTAAGGTGGAGGATGGGAAAATAGGCGTGAATCAAGGATGGTGGTGATGAAGGGGAGAAATAAAGCTGATAAAACATGTATAAGAAAATGAAGGGTAAGGTGTGAATGTTCGCATATGTAAGGGAATGGAAATATGTGCAAGATGAAAAGAAAAAAAAAAGAGGATAGTTCAATGAATCAAAAAGTGAAATGCTGCTTTTGTGTGTGAAATGTGTGAGTTAAAAAGAAGACATAGTGGAATGAAAGTGTATATAAAAGAGAGTAGAAAGACAACATGTAGATGGCAAAAGAAAGATTGAAAGTTGAGATCTGAATGAAATGTGAGTTGTGAAATTCATGAAGATGTTGCTGATACCATATCAGCACTGGAACGGATGTAGATCGAGTCATCGCACATGGATGGTCGAGATGATAAAAGTGATTGCCATGATGGATCAGGCAACCATGCTGCCAATTGCTCTCGTGAAAGACGATTGAGACCGAGACACCGAAGCACATCGGCATCTTCAAACACCATTTGTTCATCCATGGCATCAGATGAAGCTTGCGAAATTTCTGCGCTCAGTCTATCATATATATGCATATCAGCATCACTCGTTCGTTGATTGATAATAATGAGAACATACCCATCGCTGGCGACTTGAATGTGTGCATCATCTTCTGATGCAATGATGAAAAAAGGAAGAGAAATCTTGTCTTGTGATGACAAGAATTGATTATGTTGGCTGTGTTGGTTTCTCCAAACAAGATTGCACAACTGCAAATGTTGTGCAAGCTTGTCTTGAATCAATCCACGTGTTTGATCCATGGATGAGAGCAAATGAGCTTGACGACGCTAATATCATGCGTTTTGCATTAGTATCCTATTCATAGATCAAGGCACAATTAAAGAGCTTACTTCTTCTTGATCCACAAGCTTTTGCAACTCCAAGTATCTCTCCATTTCAACATCGGATGAGTTTTGTTGGTTCTGCTGATGTTTAAGATTTTCACCAAAGTAAGAGGGAATACCGAGCCATTTGATCTGCTTCTTATCTTTGGCAATGATATCCATGGCCATGAACACATTCAACGCGTCATACACACGGCGTCGAATATTCTTTTGATCGAATGATCGTTTCTAAAGAATGAAATCATGTCAATGAAACATGCATATACATAATACAACAATGAAATACATACTTCATTGTCCATATTTGCACGAATATCCAGGGCCAATTCGTCAGCAACCTATATTTGTCATCAGGTGTTTGTGTGAATTGTTGGCTATTCCGAATAATGACCATATACACAAACGCGCGTGTGTGTGTATCAAATGAATTTTCCTTACCTCGTTGTAAGTGGTAACGCCTTTTTCCGCCACCTTGTCACACACTTGCTTGCTAAAGTGCCGCAAACCCTTGTTTGCTCGAGATGAATCATCATCACTACCACCACGCATATTGGTGCTCGTGCGTCGTGTTGATGTGTCATTGCACTTTCTCTTCTTGGGACGTGCTGATTCATCTTGGTAACTACCACGTTTCAATGATAAGGGTGGAAATGCTGATGGCTGGTGGCACTGTTGATGATGATCATTACCAAGCCGCAGTTCCGGATCGGAGTTGAGCAACGAAGCAATAGACCCTTTACGCGAACCACTGTCATCACTGCTGCTGCTGACGGATGGTGATGAAGTACTTGCCAACTCTTCAGTTTCTTCGGGTGGTGAACAAAGTGCATGTTCTGGTATACCCATAGTTGAAGAGATAACATTTTGCAAAGGTGGTAAGCTGAATCCAAAAGGTGATGATGCTGTAGGATGCAACATGGTGTTTGTCTTTGTTGGCATCACCATTGGTCTAAGAGCGAGTGATGTTGATGGTGGTGGTGTGGTATCAAAAATTGCATTATCATCACGTCGATCACGCGTGGTTGTACGAGGCTCAAACAGCGAGGGAAGCTTGGTTGCAGCAGCTGTAGGTGAGTGGCTACTGTACAAAGGTGGTGATGGCAATGGTGGTGTAGGTGGAGAAACACTGTCGGTGGAAGATTGCTGATGATGATGATAGTGTTGATGGAAAGGCACGAACGCAGATGTCATGGTAATATAAGGTTGACTCGATGTGATTGATCAGCAGATGATGTTACGTGAAAGTGAGTGAGAGAATATAAAATAAGAAAGAGAGAGATACTTGAAAGAATGGCAAGTTTGGTAATATATATATATGAATAATAAAAGGAAGGAAAAGAGAGAGAGGATATGAAATGTAAAAATGAAGCTGAGAGTGATACTTGTTGTAGTTGTTGCTGCAAGGAAAAGATTCCAGGAAGAGAAGGGGGAAAAAGAAAATCTCGAGTACACAGATGTGAACAAGCATATTATATAAATGTCACCGGTGCATGTCAGCATTGTGCTATGCGCGCGCAAAAAGTTTTCTTCTCTCTAGGTATGTGCATAGACACAATGGAATCGGATCCGCTCGTTTCAAAGGCAAATCGGGATTGCCCTGTTTGTTCTACCCTCGTTTTCTTTTTTGCTTTTTGTTATCCCCTCTCTCGTTTGATATGAGCAACAGCTGTGATGCTAGATGAAGCGGAAACCCATATACGGTATTCCATTTAACATCAGTTGCCAGATGTTCCCATGACTTTTGATGAGCGGCGTCCTCGGGGACCTTTATCCGCTTGTGACAGATTTCACACGTACCAGGTCTCTCTCACACACAATGTGGTCTTTTTCTTTGGCTATTGATTGAATAGGTGCAGTGCATATCCCTGAAATTCATCAAAACAAAGCTGTAACGCATCCAAGTATGTGTATATAAATGTCGGATATCAAGACATCGGGATCAGCAAAAAGAAAAATCTAACACATTCATCCACGTATATACGTACATAAAATATAACAACCCCTGTGTCTTGGTATCCACATACCATGCAAAACAGGATGGTCAGTAGTGATTTCTTACTAGGCACACAAACGTGGCCCTTGTTCCAGCTGTTGACTTTTCGGAACGTATCCGGGAACCACACTTGTCAAAAACAAGCTTGGGCTTGTCTTTCTTTGTAAAGAGCTTGTCAAACAATCGGACAAGTCCAAGATGTTGTACACATGTGTGAACGTGCAAATATGCCACTGGGTTATAAGCAGATACGCAGGAGTACGGGCCATGCATAATGATGGCTGTTGTGTTGCCTCTGTTTTTCTTTCTTTCTCTTGGTTGCACTCGTATCGATTCGTTTGTTTATCCCCAACCGGAGAAAAAGTTAGAAAGTTTATCTTTTGACTCTACTTGGGGGGTGCATACCTACTTGCACCTTATATATTTGTTGATGCTATGGCCACGAAGACCCATGTGTTGCTGTTGATATAAAATGTTCTTTGTTGTTGACTTGTGAATAAAGAATAACAGGTAACAATGAACAACATTGTAAGGGAATTCATTGTGTACATGGATAAAGTTACAAAAAAAATGGATCACTCTTTTTCATGTCCAAATAAAACCCTGTTTTCTCATGGAGATGGGCGGGTAAAAATCACAGGACGATCGCGATATGTCAAGAAATTACGGAATGGGAAGTAGATAGCGAGTCATCATTATCATTCTTTCTTCTCGTTGATACTACGTGGTCTTTTGTACAAATTTGCGCCACCAGCCGCTCTCGGTACATCCATTTTTGGTGGGTACATGGTGATTTTGGGGGGAGGTATGAGTTTGATGAGTGGGGTTAAGCGGGGGAAACCGCTTGTCATTTGTTTCAAGAAACCTTGTTTATGGATAATGTATGAACGCGGGTCTACGGAGTCAGTGGTCCGAGCGTTACTTTTGCGAAATGAGTCATTGATCTATCGAAAAAAAGGAACAAAGCACATGCATCAGGCTTGTGTATATCAACATGGATCTTGTGGGTGTCAGTCACATATACACATATCATCATCATTTTGCATGGTGACCAGTTTGGATAATGCTGCGGAGAAGAATGGATATGCTGTGACAATGTGAAAGCTACGAGACCAAGGAACCGGAATTAAACTGACAAGTAATTGAGTATTAATCGGATCGGGTTGGGTCTGGGTATTTTGAATGTGTATATTGTTTGGGCAAGTGAGAGACAAGGAGAGCATCTGTTGGGTTACATGTTATAACTAAACGTACAAATATCATGTGAAAAGCATCAGAGCTAACTGTGTGTGGATATGCATAGAGGCGTATGTGTTGTTTAATAATTGGGGGAACAAAAGCTCGCATATACAAAGGATGTGTGTATGTGTGTGTCTTTGTTCCCGGTCTGTGCGCACCGACATTTAGTGCTGCCAGTGCTTTCCTCTCATTCTCCCCCCTTATTCTCTTCACCCCAAAAGTTCCACCGGTCTATTTATCCCTAATATGCATATAAGAAGATTATCATTACATATACCACCAGCGAATCAATCTTTGTAGTAATGAAGTTGCTACCGTGACCCCCCAAGCTGCAAGTCCATTTGCAGATAACCCGCTTCCAATGTTTCATGAATCCAGCCCCATGTTCTGCACACCATGTGATAAGATGCAAAAAGGGATCTCCATTGTTGTTTCTATTTACCCTTTTCCCTTCTCACTAAACATGCATATTGTACACACGCTTGAAACAAACAACAAGGTTTTCTTTTTCATTAGGATTTGGATATAAGGAATTAATTGTGGTGTTGCGGATGTGGATATGTGGTGTAAAGCATGGTGATGATTGTTGGAATGCGGTAGGAGGAAATCATTTAGCTCTAAAAGAATGGTGATAATAGTAATATTGCTTGTGCATGCTTAAAAGCGTCGATCGGATGACGATCCTGTGAGCTTGGTAATTGTAAATACACCAAGAATCACCACACCGAGAAAAGTGATTGCTGCAGGCAATAGCATTTCTTGTGGTATCGGCAAATTGAGATCAGCAGCTGCATCTCGTTTTCCACCACGGCGACGATGACGACGACGTTGTTGTCTTTCCACTTGATCCTCATCTTCTTCATCCGATGTTGCACTATCAATATCACTGGAATCTTCACTGTCATGACGATGACGTTGACGACGTCGAATGGATCGTTGATGTTGTTTATCATTTTCATCATCTTCATTTTCCACTTGTTGCATAGCTGAAATTGTAGGTTGACCAGGAGGAGCATCCATTGTACCTGATTGCGTGGTAGTCATACTTTCATCTACAGATGGTTGTGACACTTGTGCAGCAGCAGCAGCAGCAGCAGCAGCAGCTTCTTCGGCAGCCTTTTGTTGTTGCTGTTCAGTAACTGCATCATGAACAAATAAACGTACACGATCATGTCCTTGTTTACGTGCAAGTTCCACTGCATCTTGTAGATCAGAATCGCATGTCATCAATACTTCATCGTCTTCATCATCGAGATAAGCAATGTTGAGCCAATTATCGTCATCGTGTTCTTGTTCTTCAGTTTCGACCTTTACATAGGATTGTGACAAAGACAAGTGTTCGGCCATGATTTTTTGTCGTACATGATCACGTACTACAGCATAACTGGAATATTCGCATCGGAAACGGTGTGCCTTGGTACCATAGTTAAACTTGAAAGCAAATGTGCCAGCAGCTGCATGAGATGATACAGTGGATCGGTTTTCATCTGCATTAGCAACTGATGTGCTATCACCGGGCATCACTTCGGAATAAGCAGGATGCTGACTGCTACCACCAATACCAGCATGACTATGTGGCGACATGGTACGATCAGCTTGTGGGCTTATGGGTGGTTGGAACATGTGCGAATTGGCAGCTTGAGATAGCGAATCCGAAATGGCTGAATCGGTTTCAGTGTGGTCACCAGCTAACATGCTACTCCAGAACTTGCCACCATCATTTCCATTGCCTTCAATGCTATTAATCTAATCATGCAAGTGAGTTTGTCATTCATATAAACACATGATCAACTTGTCATTTACCTGATCAAGAGTAGCATAAGTCAACCGAAGAACATCAACTAAACCCACAATCTGTTTATCGTCATCAATCACTGGTAAATTGAGATAATGCCCATCTACATTGATATTGTATCAGTACCAAACTATTTCACTTTGTTATCCCCCTAATTTGCATACCATGCATTTTCTTCAAACCATCCAGAATGCTAGTAGTGGGCAATGCTGTATCAGGATGAGGAGTCATGACACGAACAACAGAACATGTCTCGGGAGCAAGACCTGCAGCAATGACACGCAATACAATATCCTTGGACTATAAAACACCCATCAGCCATCACATCTTGATCCAAGAATAGTATCATCATTACCGTAAAGATACCAGCCAATCCTCCATGATCCATCACCAAAACAGCTGTAGTATGATGTTCTTTCATGAGTCGAGCAACATCACGAACATTGGCCTTGACAGGAACTTGCACTGGAGCCGAATGATCCAAAACGGTGGTCAAATCAGGGCATGACATTTTCTCCCGTAATGCTTCCATGTATTGAACAAGCTGAGAGGGGCTATTTGTGTTCCATTCACGTTCGACACCTTCCAATGCATCATATAATTTGCGAGATGATCCATAGGCACGTTCCATCTTGTTTAATGCCTCATATAAACATTTGGTGATATCCAACAAGCCGAAAATATCGCCTTCTTCGTTACAAACAGGCTATCAATGAATGTTGTGTGTGTGAGACAATGGATGATCGGGAATAAAATGTCCGTGCTCTCAAGATCACTTGACTTACCAAATGACGGAAACCACGGGATACCATAAGATTCAGTGCATCTTGAGCAGAAGTATCAGCAGTGACGCACATTGGATTACGTGTCATGATATCGTTGACAGTGGTTGCTCTATAAACAAATTAAGCTTATGATAGAGAGATGAACAAGTTGTTCTTACCTTGCATCCATATGTGAAGCCACTACACGATAAGCGAGATCTTTGGCCTAATGATGGAAGATACAATGAGTAAACGAGTACAATCGACCCCTTTTCCTCTTTGTTGCCACTTACTGTAAAGATACCACTAAGATGTTCCTCATCATCCACCACGAGTACACAATCACTGCGTTTAGCAGCCATCAACTGTGCAGCTTCCATCACCAACATATGATCTCGAACAGTAAGTGCCTGAGCGGGTCTCAGTGCAGAAACAGTGCCAGCTACTTTTCTCGTTTGTCGAATACGGCTGGTACTACCACGTTTCTTTGACAATTCTTGCTCAATCTTTTTACGAATGGCCTATGCTTCATGGTTCAATGACGGGTGTTTGCATTGTTGTGATTTCAGTGGGGGTATACCTCATCCTTTTTAGACTGACGTTGTCGGCTTGAAGAGGAAGAAATGTCGGAAGGAGAAGGGATCTCCAAAGAACTGCCGGGTCTGGATCGTTTGCTTTGTGCTGATACAACCGACATGAAGCAACCCGATCGTCGAAAAGGGAAAAAGGTTAAGGAAGAAGAAAAAAGGAAAACAAAAAAATCGGGAAAAGCTTGTTGGGGTTGGGTTGCACCATGTAGCACATGGAGAATCTACTATATCCACCAGGCTTCTCATTCATTCATCGGACCCGACAATACACAATCCTTTCCTACAATTAGTTGTAAAGGTTGACTTTATGTTGCAAATGATAAAACAGAGATTTCCTATGCATGTCTATGCTACCTATGTTATTGTTCAAGTGAGGAATACTATAGTACCTACGATCTCGTTCCTGAGAACTTTCTTCTTACATATCATCAACCTGGTCCTCATTCTTCTCGGTATATTATACCAATTGCTTGCATTATGTTACATTACGACACTGTGTTGTAAGTGCTCCAATGGTGGTGCTTCTGGAATTGTTGTCGTATCTATCACTGTGGCATATTATTTCGTTTTAGACGCCTTGGATATTGAGCTGCGTCATCAAAATAAACTAGCGCTTTGCAGATGGAGTGTGATGTTTGCAAGATGAGATAAAGATCATAGAATACTGTGAGAATCTGATGTCGGTTGTTTATTGTATACGACGGCTATTTTATGTTATCGTGTATGCATGGACATTGCTTGTACAGAGATATTGCATGATTGATATTATACAAGGGATTATGCGATTTATTAAGCAGACCGTATTATATAAGCATGTCATACAATCACTGCCACCACATAAAGTTGACATCCTTTGCTTGAATACAATCCTTGATTTTCTGTATTTGGCTTTCGATGTTTTCAAGTTGTTTTTGATCCCTTCAACTTTTTCCTCTTCACTGCCTGATAAATGCTCCAAGTGTTCGCATGCAATCGAATAAAATAACTTTATTGTACTGCCACATCCACCATACTCCAGCTTCTACATCGACTCGGCTTGTGAGCATAAGAAAACTCCAATGGCACCAACGGGTTGAATCCTTCTGTATCCACCATAGGCAAGTAGATCACCATCTACAGAAATGATCCATGGTCCCTCACCTAAAATATAAGCGAGGGCAAGGACCATAGATTCCGCATCGAATGGTGCTTCAGTAAAGCAGACATGGTTATCCGGAACTACACCCAAGTCCTCATTAACAGGAAACCGTAACTGGAGAATTCTTACATGAAGTAATCCCTATAATGTAAGATACATTATTATGTGAATTTTGGATTTGGATCATTAGCTTACCATTATGATGGATTGCTTAATCTCTGGAATGAACCTGAGCCACTTGCTAGCATTTGCGTTAAATGCTTCGCTATTTTTGATGTTACCATTCAAACGGTTATACTTCACTCTTGACCTGTTGAAAGGCTTCTTCGTCTCCAGCTTCCCATGTTCCGCGAGTGAGTCGAAGAAAGTAGCGCAAAAGTCAATCACAGTGGTGTCAACATTATTACGATCGCCTAAAAATTGAAGCATATCGTTATGCTCTTGATAACATGAAACGACGTGCAATAGGTGTCAATTTGTTTTACTGTGATGATGAAGTGTTGAAGGTGGGAAAGAGATACATGAGCCAACAATTGACTGAGCATCTATGGATCTCATCACTGAAAGATATTATGAAGGCTGATCATTTTTTAGCCAGTAGCGTTCAAGACTGATTTCAGCACAACCAAGATTCACTATGCATAGATGCTGCTGGAATACTCATCATCTCATTTCATTATTCTTTGAGATTGATCCCCTTCCCACTCATCCAAGTAAAAGCTCATTAATAGCAGCAGCAAAGTTCAAGTCGCTTAGCAAGTTTATTCCAAATGTTTGTGATTCACCTAAACAAGAGCATCGGGAGAAAGCCATCTAATACGGATTTATATGCTTTGCTAATGATTTGATCATGCTTGGTAGTAAAAATCACCAGCTGCACACAAATGATATTGACTGTGAATTGCTACAATGCAACGCGAGAAAAACAACACATATGTAAATTCGTGCTAACTTTTAAATGCGGAGAGAAACGTCAAGTGAATCAAGATCATGTGACATGAAAAGAAGAAAGAATGACATTCGTGATGCAAAGTAATAGACGTAGCGTGATCCATGTGGAAAAACACACGCACACATGTTCAAGGTGAAAGGATATGGCATGAGTCAGTCAAATGTCCAAATTGGATTTTCCCAGGGAACAAACCTTGTCCCTGCAGGGTTGTTGTGCACATGCATAAATGGGTAGGATAGTAAGGCTCGATCGCTGTCTCACGTGCTTGGCAATCCAGGAACTTTAAAATTTATTGATTTGCGTTGCACAAATGGCTGAAAGCATTAGCAACAAAGAAATGGGCGCGCACACACACACGCACACACGCACACAGCCCACATCTCAGTCATTTCATTCTCGTAGGAAAATGACAACCCCATCCATTGTGACGCTAGAAAGTGATTTCCCACATACCCTGCATGCAACAAACTCCTTTGAGCGATGCGTCATTTTTTTTAAGTCTACTTGATTTGGTCCCTGCACGTATTATCAACAAAGGGCATGTACATTGATGGTTCTCCTTATCGACAAAGATGCACAGTCAAATTCGGGGGGGGGAATGGAGATTATACAGTTAAGCTGAGCTTATATTGTGGATCGTCAGTGGCAGCAGAAAAAGGTGGAAGGGGATTAAAGAAGATGATTGTGTGAGATGCCTAGTGACTGATGGAATAGGATGATTGGAGTATATATTGGTTTTAATGAGAGAGAGATTGATTCGGTTTCCCAACTTTATGTGCAACGTACTTTGTATGTTGACAAACTTTCATTTACTGATAAGCACGACATGAATGTCCAAGATGATCATTACATTCAAAAGAAACCGTCTCCGATTACAGAGATACAAGGATAGATTAATGATACACAAACAAGACATTGACACGCGCACATACACGCGCACGTTGACATAACTGTGGTGTTATTAAAATGACATGTGGGGGAGTAAGTAATCAATACAAAGTGACATGATCGATCTATTTTTGGTGGGGGATGAGTGAGAAAGGCTCTGTGGTACATCAAGAGCGGAATCGGCACGACAATCAAGAGCAATTGTGTGTGTAAAAGTCAGTGTAATAACTTGGAGTCCCTTTTGTTGTGTGATATTGTTTTTTCTCTTTCTCTTTGTTTCATATCTCTCCTTCTTTCTTTCTTCACTTATTGTACATGCTACTTGATTCATCTCTTCAATGACAATAACGGACAAAGTCACCAAAGCATCGCAACCGCCCATTTGCCACCATGGTGACAGCAGCCATTTATCAGCAACTGACGGGTTGACATTGGAGAAGGTGCTTGAGAACCAAGCCTCTCGTCCATTTAGTTTACGTGAATTTGCCGATTATCTGGAACAAACCTATTGTTCTGAAAACTTGTCGTTTTATATGGCAGTGACAGATTATCGAGAATCCGCTCGTTTATACTTTGGTAGCAGCCCTGACACTTTGAAATCGCATGCAACAGTGCCTACATTGGACGGTCAAACGATGGCATTTTGGTTTCGTTTGGATCAAGAACCTATGCTGAATCATGAATTGCAAATTCGATTCAAGACACTCAGGGCCAAGTTTCAAGATATTTTGGAGCGTTTCATATTCAACAATGCACCACAAGAAGTTAATATTCCATATGAATTAAGACATCAATTATTACAAACACATCGTGATCAACATTGTTTTCATCCAGCTTTATTGAAACCACCTTGTGTTGCTGTGGTGGAACTGATGAGGATTAGTGCCTTTATTCCTTTTGCAACGGATCCAGATCGGATGGCTATCGCCGCTACTGCTATTGCTACTCCTACAGTTACACCAAAACCCAGCAAATCATCAAAATCTTTATTATCTCCATCGTCTCCATCATCTCCACCACGTCGATTACGTAGTTGTTCCTCATTATCAGGTCAAGAAATAGCTCCTACTTCTTCTCCTGTTCCTCCTGTTCCGGTCATCCCATTATCAGCAAGGGCACATGCAGATAACACCCATTGGTCATCTACTCTTTCTCCTCCTACCACGTGGTCTGCTGATTATGATGATGTCTCAGTAACAAGTACAACAAGCAATTCAAGTCATAACACCTCAAGTATATTAAAAAAGATTACTACTTCACTAAGATTACGTGCACGTTCTCAATCACCTCCTCGACAAACCAGTTGGAAACAAATCATTCCTGATCCACACGCATTTAAGCATGCACCACCTGCTATGGAACGAGGACTTAGTAACAGCAGTATTACATCTACAACATCCACTACATCCAGTAGTCGTGGCAGCACTAGCAATCAAAGTATGCCTACTACAACAACTTCATCACCCTCTCGCCATCACCATTATCATCATCCTTTTGATACCCATTCCTCTCATTATTCATCCCATGGCGATGCTTCTCATCCATTACCTTCTCCCCCTGGTGGCGCTCACAACAATTCTCATTTCCATACATCATCATCATCACCATCATCATACATTTGCTAATCCTATCGCCACCTTTTTTTATATGCTTTGTATACAATCCGCTCACTCATTTCTATTACTCATGTTCTTTTTCAGCATACCATTCCTATTATCCAATCTTAAAAAATACTTGCATCACCCCCTCCTCTGATCGTATATATGCCCATTTCAATTCTTTACGATATTATTGCTAGTCCCCATATTCTCTGAACATATATTAAAAGAAATCACGGTTCATTATTGTAACATTATGCAGTAGGGGAAGGGGAAGATGAAGGTGGTGGTGTGTTGTTATTAGTACAAGAGGGAAGAGGAGAACTAGTATGAACTTTTTTACGGGGAGATGAGGTAGGAGGAGCATTCCAATGACGTTCAACATCACTTCCATACCATACAAACAATTCTTCGCCAGGTTCGATATCGCGTTTAGTCCAACAAATCACTTGATTCACCACGGCACCTTCAATAAACAAGATATTGGATTGCTTTTCTGTGCTTTCGTTCATGAAATGGAAAGGACAATACATTTCACCTTCTGGATCCGTAAATGGTTGCCCTTGACTATCCGTGGCATCCAATACAGTACGTCGATACATGATGGAGTATTCAGAAGCACGACCCACACGATCCTTGAGTGAATCATATTCATCTTCAGTCATGGGAACACCAAAATAAAATCCAATGGGTGTATTGTGTGGTAACTTGCGTGTAGCAAAGAGTCCTTTTCCTGCATTTGGGATCGTTGAATCGCCTACTCGTAATATATCTCGCCATGTTTTTGGTACATTCGATAGATCCAAGTCTTCCAATGTCACTTCAGGTACTACTGGTTCAGTTGATTTGTTGTCTTGGTTATGGTTGGTGGCTGGTTGAGCTGAAGTTGCAAGTGATGATGATCCAGGTGCCGTTGCAGCTGCAGCAGTGGGTACAGGGTCATGTGATGTTGTAGAGTCTGTATCCATGGCATCCTTGGTATTGTCAACAGTACCAGTGGGTTGTGTTGATTGTGGTTGTGATAATCCATCCATAGGTGCTCTCAATGAACATGCCATCCCATCCTGGTTTTCTTTTGGTGGTTCATTCTCAGGCTTCTTCTTCAAAACACCAAAACAAAACGGCCAATCGTGATCGACAAGTTTCCTTTCCCATTTACGATATTCTTCCACAGCCCCTTGGAAATTGCCCGGTTCATAAGCAAGCTTGAAATGAGTAGAACGACTCCCTTCTGGTTTGAATGGAATAAATAGGCGATCGGTGTTGGTTGTTAAACTAGCAGATGCAGAATTCGCAGGCGTCTATTGTCACACACACACACACACGCACATATATATAGATCAGTATTCTCCATCATCCACAAGGGATCATCATGATGCATACCTTGCCTTTAAACACCTTGGGTAGACCACGATCTCTGCTAATACGCTTATCCATCTCTAATGCTCCATCTATGAGTTGTTTCCTTGGTAATGATCGATTGGGACTTTCTCGTAAGGCGAGGAATAACATGTATGCTTGGTTATGCCACCTGGGTTGTGCTGACGATCGACTACTGCTCTTCTTTCGGCGATGGGCTTCATTGACCGTGGGTAAAGTGCCTGCTGGTGATCCATTGCGACATTGACGTTTTTCTTCTGATTCAGTGTCCTGATCCATAAGAGTATCACTGGAACGCTTCATGCCTGCTATGGGATCAGTTTCAAGGTTGTCAACGGACATTGAAGAGGTGGTACGTTGCATGGCAAGTGGTTGGGATTGTTCAAGTTTATTGTCGTTAGGTTGTGATTCAGATAAAGAAGCTGTTGTATGACCGTTGCTTTGCACAGGTTCAAGCATAGTAGAGAGTGAAGGCATGAAAGTGGGATATATATTAAGTGAAGGGAAAAAGAAACGCGGTCAAGGAAATAGGAAAAAAAAGGCCGCCATATACGCGATGCACGCGTTAATGCTTGGAGGATCGTCGTTTGATAATAGCTGCTACAAGTGCAGCACCCACAGCTAGTACGCCACTAACAATAGCAAGGCCAATCACACCCTCTATATAGAAGAAAAATAAACATCTTATTGTATCTCTCATCATCATCATCTTACCTCGAGACACTTTTTCAGTAATCAACTTGTTCAGGGCATGTGCTTGTGTGTTGTTGGGTTCGTACTTGAGCAGTTGCTGGTTGAATTGACGTGCTTCACCATAGTTACCGAGCTTATAATGACCCACTGCAAGGTAATATAAACATTCTCGTCGTCTCTCCGGTGAATCCCTGTAAATCTCTATCACGTACTATATCAATATTTCTTATTCGTTCATGTTCCGTATTCACTCACCCGTCAAGAGTGTGATGCCTAGAATCATGTCGTCGCGATTCTTGGACTTGATCAGGCCCCATGCATAGTTGAATTTCGTCTGGATCGTTACAAACTCGCCTTCTTTCTCATATTGTCGACGCAAGACCTATCATACTTTAAGCCTATTGAATCACTTTTGGATAATAGATACATACAGTGATTTCGGCATCTGACAAGGGCGTTTCAGCTTCCTTTACCATAGGAACAGATTCGGCCATGATGATATGATTGAAAAGAAACAAGTTTTCTACTCTCGCTCCTCGACACTAGATTTAAATCCCCTACATCCGCATGAACAATAATGCACTAATAAATGAATCCCCCTCACTCATGTGTATGGATGTATGTGTGGGAAGTAACTGTATCGATGGGTGACTACTACAAACAATCCAATGTAATAGCTCTTTATGCAGATTGACCAAGAATCCAAAAGTATGTGATCACTTGTTTTGCTTGATATTATTCTTTAACCAAAGCCATCATGGTATGTCTTTTATTGATATATGAATCAAATAGGTGGTGGTGTGCGGGAAGAATTTCGCTGGCTTTCTCCTTTTTCCACTCTTCACATATGAGTCATCACTGCCACGACGAACACTGCGATCACGATCACGACGATCTCCCAGGTGCTGGTGACCAGTTTCTATTATATTCTCGAATCGACCGTGACAATGTGCGTTGCATGAACGAAGCCGAACCTGGCATGGGAAAAGCTGTTATTAAACCTTGGAATGAACGACTGGATAATACCAAGGCACGTGGATATTGAAAGATGATCTATGATATCCTTCTTGAACTCACCAATGAAATATACAACAGTTTCTCGAGAGCGATGCTGATGAACAATTGATTGTTTTTGTACCGTAAGTATTTCAAATTGTGATTATGCATGATCATCTTGACTCATTCTTTTATTCATTAGATTCACGGGTACTGTCAAGTTACGATCCATTTGCCTTCGAACAGACCGAACCGATGCTGCACCATCATCAGTTAAAGTGTAAGAAGAAAGGAGAGAGAAAAGAGATGGCGGGTGAAAGTTACAACCAGGAGATGTGCGTTATCCCTTACATATGAGGAAAAGGAGAGAAAAGAAAATGTGTCACAAATGTGTCGATCATAAGAAAGCTGACATGAAACTATATGATAGATTTATCAATCGAGACGATGTGGACTTTGACGTTGTGGAAAGCTACACTCCCGTACAAACGTGGGAACTCGTGGAAGGATCCGATGACGTGGTGGAATACGCAACAAGGTTAGAATGGGAGAAGGACATTGAGAGCATGGGAGGATGAAAAAGAACAAGGCGTACCGCAACAAGTTGATACAACAAGGGAAGAAAGGGGTCAAGGGGTTAAAGGGGTATGAAGGAAGGATATCAAAAGTCATAGCACTCACTCTGACACTTTTGACATATTACATAGAATCACCAAGTTTACCAACGTACGCAACATTACGCTCTTCTTCCCCGATAACTTTGGAAATGAAACAAGCATCGTACGATTTATTGGTTTCAAAGGCGAATGGTCAGAGGTAAGATAAAAAAAATGCATTACACATGTGCGTTCTATCTTGGTACTTATGGAGTACAATATGCGGGATGATAGATCAAGCGCGATCCAATCATAACAGGTTAGTGAGGACGGGAGTGGAAAAAGGATCGGCATCGCTTTAATTATGAATGTAGTATACGAGGCCAGTGCAAACCCTGCAGATCACAAGACACCTTCTGGAGAGAACAAAATGAACTTTTCTATTCAGTAAAGAGTTTATATCACCCATAGTTGACCCATATCACCTTGAAATACTTTATAAAATCCTTCATGTATATTTCTTCTTCCCTTGGTTTAACTCTGTACAAGTTTATATAAGGAATAAAAGGGTGGTGTAAAGTATATCGATATAAATCACATGCATGGAGACCATTGTAAAATGGTTGGATCGGCAGTGATCGGCGTGTGTACATCAGCCAAACCATCCCTAATTAATTGGCAGTCAGGGGCGTTTACTTTCGACTAAATGGAACCGATCGGCATATATTCGTGATCGGCTTGCATTCGTAGGTTACTCAGCTGATCCAAAACCAGCTTTTTCCAACATGCAAGTCAAAACTGTCTCCCCTATTTTCCTTCATCAACATTTATATATAAACCCAACAGGATAATCGGATCTGCATTCAATTTATCCACCTCTCTTTCTTACCATTCAACAACACAATACAATGGAAAAACCACAACTTCCTTCACTCAAGTACGTTCTCGGTGAAATCCCTTATCAGCATCCTCGACAATCTATCCGCCGACATGCACGCTCTTGTTCTTTTCCTTATTTACCACCATTGACAATGCATCGTCCTTCTGTAACAACACAGCAACATCGTCGTGCTATTTCAACACCAACTGCTGCCAAAGATATGATGCATCCCAAGCAAATGGAAGATGAGCAAAATCAACGAACCAGGAGCACTAGTCCATCATCACCCACATCAACGAGTCATCCATCAGCTGCTGAGAGATACAAGTGCCCACATTGTCATAAAGGATTCTCAAGACCATCCTCACTCCGTATTCATATTTATTCACATACTGGAGAAAAGCCCTTTGATTGTCCAGAGCCTGGATGTGGTCGTAGATTCAGTGTACAAAGCAATATGCGTCGCCATCTTAAAATTCATCAACACTTGCCAGCAGCTACCACTACCACAACCACAACACCGACATCACCATCTGTGTTAAGACCTATCCAAAAGAAACCCCAGCTACAGCAACAACAGCGATCCATGGTCATGATGCCAATGATAGTATCTACCCCTGTTGCCCATGCAACCCCTACTGCTTCCCCCGTATAAACCAACCAAAACGCCCTTTCGTCATTCATACCATCATCATTTCTTCTTTTGTATATTCATATAGATAGCATAACTATACCAGATAATCGCGATCCATCAACATAAACTTCATTACCATACGCTGCTTGATGTAGTAGAATGCTATACTTTTTTCCAACCCCCCAAACTCATATTCATTTTACTCTCTCTCTCTCCTGTTATCTTGGCATCAGGTTCAATCTACAATCGAGTCTCGACTCTTTCTCACACATATATCAGAGTCTTTCTCTCCTTTGAGAATAAAGTTTTGCCTAGCCAGTCAACCGAAATCAAAATTTATTTTTCCATATCCATGCTGTCAGTATGTGCATATGTAAAGATGGGAAACCATGTGTGCTAAAAGTGGATCCTCAACAAAAAGACACCCGTGAGAGTGATGTGGGATTGATTTAGATGCGGAGATGGTGCGGGATGAGAAATTATTGGTCAAGAGGAAAGCTGCTCACGTTATGGACAAAAGTTGTGGTATTCATTACCCCACAACAAAGAGAGTAGTGTGTGTTACGTATTTAGAACAAGGAAACCCTTTACTTTTTGTGGAGGGAAAAAGATGTTCCCTCCACCATGCATGACTAACCAGTTATTCGCCGCTCATCTTCCTCGTACCTGATATGAATAGGTGACATCGGGGTCGTCTTTTGACCTTTTTCTTTGTTTCTTTTCTTCATATACCAATCATGGTTATCTACAAATCACAATGCGACCCTATTCCTATTCCCAACCTTGATCTTTACACTTTTCTTTTTCAAGACAGTCCTTTCAACACACAACGTGATCGTAACTTGCCCTTTGTTATTGATGGCAAAACTGGCAAGACATTGTCTTTCAACCAAATCTTTGATCTCTCGGGTCGGATAGCTTCTGGATGGAAGAATACTGTGGGATTAAACAAGGGCGACGTTGTTGCTGTGTTTGCACCCAACCAATATGACCATTGTGTGCTTTACTATTCGCTGCTGGCAGCCAAGTGCACCATTTCACCAGGGTAATAATGTAATAGGAGCCATTAAAGATTGATGGTACTAACTCACATTTCTTTGTTTGTATCTGCAGCAACCCTGATTACACAGAAGGTAAAATGGGAACCGATATCATCACTAGATCTCATTGACAAACAACACTTTTGGATAGATGAATTCCATCATCAAATATCGACTTCGGGTGCCAAAGCCTTAGTTACTACTCCTGCTCTTCTTCCTATCCTTGAACGTGTTTGTGCCAAGAACAATATTCCCAAGGAACGCATTTTCGTATTTGGCGACACACTCTCTGGTTACAAATCCTTTTACGACCTTGGTATCAATGAACCCCATATCGGTCATCCTATCCACGATATCAATGGCAAAGACGACCTTGCTTTCATTTGCTTCTCAAGTGGAACAACGGGTCTTCCCAAAGGCGTTATGCTTACGCATCACAACTTTATTGCTCAAATGATCCAGGTCACCAACTTTGATCAGAATGCCAACATCGCTTCCGATGTCATTCTTGGGTTCTTGCCCTTTTATCATATCTTTGGTATCACTTCGCTTATCTTTGGAGCCTTTTATCGTGCCAACCCTATTGTTATCCTGCAAAAGTGGAATATCGAGCAGTTTTGTCAACTGGTTGAAAAGTACAAGGTGACCAATGTCAATATCGTACCACCCATTGGTAAGATTACTTTTGGATGAAAGATTGCCCGATGCTCATGGTGTTTTTATTATGTAGCTGTGCAATTGGCCAAGAGCCCTGTCGTATCAAAGTACGATTTAACTTCGTTACGTGTCTTGGGATGTGGTGCAGCACCTTTGGGAAAGGAACATGTGGAAGCAGTACAAGCTCGTATCCCAGCTGCTATCAAGCAAGGGTAAACATAGTATACCACAATGGGTCCAACGCATGTACTAACTTGATTATGTTTTCAGGTACGGATCAAGTGAAACTTGTGCTGGATGTGTTTATCAACGTGTGGGTGTCAGTCCTGCTGGATCGATTGGTTATCTCACTGCAAATACTGAATTGATGTTGATGGATGAAAATGGCAATGGTATGTTTTAATGAAATAAGGATTGTGCCATGATCTAACACTTGAATGTAGAATTGGGAGATGATCAAGAAGG
The DNA here is from genome assembly GCA_025094155.1 of Lichtheimia hyalospora FSU 10163. Lineage (NCBI taxonomy): Eukaryota > Fungi > Mucoromycota > Mucoromycetes > Mucorales > Lichtheimiaceae > Lichtheimia > Lichtheimia hyalospora. Next base: position 26,075 of record PTRB01000112.1, read on the forward strand.
CGAAGTGCTTTTACGTGGTCCAGTTATCATGAAAGGATATCTCAACAATCCAGAAGCCAATGCCAAAACATTTACAGCGGATGGGTGGATGCGCACCGGAGATGTTGGCAAGTTTGACACAAAGACGGGGGAGTTTTACATTGTGGATCGTATCAAGGAATTGGTCAAGTACAAAGGTTTTCAAGTAGCACCAGCAGGTATGGAGGATTGTGTTTGAGCGAGATGATGGATATAGATGCTCATGTGCATTTCTATAGAACTTGAAGCACTGTTGATCAAGCACAATGATGTAGCTGACAGTTGTGTGGTGGGCGTATATGAATCAGCACAGGCTACAGAGCTTCCAAGAGCCTATGTGGTGCTGCAACCTTATGCCAAGGCAACTCCTGCCAAGGCTAAAGAATTGATGGAGTATGTGGCAAGCAATGTTACCCAATACAAGCGGTTACGTGGTGGTGTTCGATTTGTAGATGCTATTCCCAAAAGCTCGAGTGGAAAGATCTTACGACGAGAGGTTAAAAAATGGGTCAAGGAAGAACAAGAACAAGAAGGTGCACGTGCCAAATTGTAGAGTTAGATTCAATAAACAACCATAGTATAGATTTATGTATACATTTATTACAGTGCTTGCTTGAGTAGGGTGAACGCATTGAAATGCAAACATGTGAATAAAACGATCACTTTTGAACGATCATTCACTCTCATTGAATATGAATTACTATCAATCAATAGTAACAGCAGCAGTAGAAATATAATCTGATGATGGGGTTGGTTGAATCAAGTTGATTAACGTAGACAACTACACTCTTTACAAAAGGACATGTTGATGATGATTTAATTTCCAAGTATAAGGTATTTAAGATTGTGAATAAAAGCTGACTTGCAACATAGAGACTAATGCGTTGTTAACCTACTCGAAGTCTGAGCTCGAAACTCAAGGGCACACTTTGAACTACCTGTGGACATAAGGACATTGCATTAGACCATCAATTATCACTTGAGCTCAAATTATCATGGATAAGCGTGCGAGTATTACTAGCGCAGAATTACTCAGAGAGTGACAAAGAACCTATTGAAGAAGTATCAGGCTGTTAGCTTCTTAGGAAACATACATGTGTCTTATCGAATTTGACATCTCCTTGCTCTTTCGTTTTAAACCACAAAGAGAAAATGTGATATTGATCATGAGCTTTTTCTCATGCAAATCAGCATCCTGATTCGGTATCACATTCGTTGTCATTTGACCACTCAAGAACAAACGACCATGAGTTATAAATAAACGAGAATATGCAGAGTATTCATTGTATTCTCTTCACGTGCAAGTTTACAATCATCCATTTACCTATATATTGATGACAGGAAAAACTTTCAGAAACAGCTCATGCTTTTCGACAACATGTTGCATGTAGCAAACACAACCTGGATAAAGATATCGGCTTAGATGAGCTGGATTACACATATCATCTTATCACATTGATAAGGCAATTCCCACGTCGAAATGTCCGTTTGCGGGGTAGATGATCAGCGTTTGATATAAAAGGATAAGCAATGTGGTTCATTTCCTAACCACCTTTTTATTATCATGACTGTATTCACATCCACCCTTCCATCCGTTCCTCCTTTCAAGGAAGGCATTGTCCAAACACTTTTTCGGCAACGTGATGCAAATGACGACTTGAATCGACCTTGTTATATTGATGCTTTAACCAACAAGACACTTACATTTGCCCAAGTGCGAGATATGTCGCTTCGCTTTGGCGCCAGTTTGCAAGATGTCGTTGGCTTTCAACAGGGTGATGTGCTTGCTGTCATAGCACCCAATGTGGTACGTGATATTCAATCATTCACTCTCTTTGTTGCGTGCTTTGGTGTTTGATTGGATGATGCTAATGCTGACTTTTTGCGTAGATTGATTATGCGGTGGTTTTGTTTGGCACCCTAGTTGCCGGTAAGTCAAGTAGAACGAAAGTTTGGTGATATCTTCATGTGCTCATGTTGTACAACAACTCTATCAGGGGGTGTAGTCAGCCCAGCTAATCCCAATTATACCTCTGGTGAGATTGCTCATCAGCTTCGAGAGACACAGGCAAAGGTCATGGTGATTCATCCATCGGCTCTTAAAAGCGCAGTTGCAGCTGCCAAGGAAGTTGGCACAGTGAAGCACATATTTGTGTTTGGTGATCACGCAGTGGGTGATATCCAGCCTTACACTCAAGCTTTATTGGGCAATCGTCTTGCAGAACCTGTTTCGAGAAAAGCCGATGACTTGGCCTATTTATGTTTTTCTTCAGGAACAACAGGTAAAGGGCGACATATCTATGCACAATGCAAGCAGAATGTGCTAAACCACTCATGAAACAATATTAGGCAAGAGCAAGGGTGTTATGACAAGGTAGGTGGATTCATGTGTACTCCTTATTTATTATGCTTGTACTTACCCAATATCTTGGTTCCGCAGCCATGATAATATTATTACCAATGTGCACCAGTTCTTGAGTATCGAGAGAACCTATTTCACACCTGAGCATCGACAAATTGCTATTCTGCCATTCTTTCATATTTATGCCTTGACAGTGATTTTACATGCACCATTTTATACGAGAACACCAATGCACGTCTTGCCACGCTTTGATTTGACCAACTTTTTGAACACGATTCAAAAGTACAAGATTACATTTGGATGTGTTGTGCCACCAGTCCTCGTGTTATTGGCCAAAAATCCTGACGTGCAAAAATACGATCTTGGTAGCTTACGTGCTGTTATGTCGGGAGCAGCACCCTTATCAGTAGAGCTCATGAACGCAGTGCTGCAACGTTTTCCCAAATTATATATCAAACAAGGCTATGGTCTGACTGAAACATCACCGGTATGTATCGAGAAAATGATCGTTGTTGTTGACCGAATTTTTAGCTGATCAACTTTATTGGGTTTATAGGTTATTTGCATGCAACCTGATTATCAAATTGTTCCAGGTAAAGGCAATGTAGGATGGATATACGATAAAAGTGAGTGTGTATCTCAAACATGTGAATTCTTGTTTTGCAGGTTCTTCAGGTATCTTGGTCCCTGACAGCTATAACAAGGTTGTGGATGAGGATGGAAAAGGTGAGAACTTGGCATTATAAAAATGTATTGGATAACCTAATGCTTTGTGATGTGATTTAGAATTGGGTGTTGGTGAGCGTGGTGAGCTCTGGTCAAAAGGACGTAATGTCATGAAGGTACATTTGATCCATGGGTACTCATCTGTTAATATTTCATCCATTAATACCAACATGTTTCATAAAGGGATATCTCAATCGCCCTGAGGAGACAGCCAAATGCATCGATAGCGAGGGTTACTTTCATACTGGCGATGTGGCCATTATCGATAAAGATGGCAATGTATTTATTGTCGATCGGTTAAAGGAGTTGATCAAGTATAAAGGTTTCCAGGTTGCTCCTGCTGAATTGGAAGGATTGCTAGTGAGTACAGTAACCATGGATGTTAGAGTTTGCCATCCAGCTAACTCACTTTTCTATGTTTAGTTGAAACATCCACAAGTAGCCGATTGTGCTGTCATTGGCGTATACAACGAGGAGGAAGTCACTGAAATCCCTCGTGCATATATTGTCCTGAAACCTGGTGTCGAGCGCAGCAAAGAAACTGCCGAATCATTGCAAGCCTTTATTGCAAAGCAAGTAGCTCATTTCAAACAAATCAAGTCTGTGATATTCCGTGATGAGATTCCAAAGAGTGCTACAGGCAAGATTCTGCGAAAGATTCTAAAGGAGGAAGTCAAACAGGAATTAGCTGCCAAAGCTACCCGTGCCAGGCTATGATCATCCAACCAATGGTATTACTATGTGCAATGTTTACTACATTTCTTGTTCTCCATTAGTCTACGCAGTGTACTGGTGTGGATATACAACTCGAAAGTTGATAGACTTATAAAAATATACAATCATCAGCCACGTTGTAACATGAATGCTGCATGACTTAGTTTTCTTGTTACCATAGTACACGTTGATGTTAGCGATTGAACTTGTCACTTACATGCATAAATCTTAAATTGCCACTACGGGGTATGGAACCCAATTTGGTATCTGCGTCAAAAAACGCATGATCAGAAAGAAGGTTGGAGCTGTGTGAGTGAAGCTAGCCAATGGCAAGCATCAGGCACGCGGTCTTCTCGTTGATACAAGAATTCGTGTAGGACGGGCTGGTTTGACAACAGGATCATTGGTGTACACATTCGAAAAAATGATCCTTAACATGACCATACAACAAAAGGAATCAAAGCGAGAGCAACTATTGTTTATAAGCGTGATGATTCAGTGTATGCCAATGTTTAAAACCGCTCATCCACATCAATGTACCAGAGTGCATCACGGGGTAATGTGTAAGGCAAAGGCAAATCATCTTGTGCAACGTGACGCAAAGTTTTCAAATACATGACAAAGGGTGCATTCGTAGATTCTTTTTTCTCTCTTTTAACCGACTTTACATTATACATGCCAGCTTTTGCTTCAAATCTCCCTTCCATTCCTCCATACAAGGAGGGTATTGTTCAAACACTCTTCCACCAAAAGGACAACAATGACAACCTTGACCTTCCTTGTTACATTGATGCTGTAACCAACAAGTCGCTCACTTTTAAGCAAGTACGCGACATGTCTCTTGAGTTTGGTGCTGGTCTCCAGGATGTGTTTGGATTCCAAAAAGATGATGTGCTTGCTGTTTATGCTCCCAACACGGTATGGCTGATAAAAACATCAAGTGTACCTATAGGCACTAACATGGGCTTATCTCGATTGTCCCACCACTATTTTAGATTGATTATGCTGTGGTATTGTTTGGCACGCTTGTAGCAGGTAAGAGCGAGAGTGTGTGTGTGTATGTGTGGAGAATACAAGGATGAATGAGCTAATACATAGTTTTATCATCATGCTGCAGGAGGTGTGGTAAGTCCTGCCAATCCCAATTACACTGTGGATGAATTGGTGCATCAGCTTTCGGAAACACAAGCCAAGGTGATTATTGCACATCCATCCAATATCGAAACTGCCATTGCAGCTGCAAAGCAGGTACCATCCGTGCGGCACTTTATGGTTTTTGGGGATCAGTCAGTCGGCGATGTGCATCCATACAATCGGGTGCTTCTCGGAAAACGCAAAGCGGAGCCTATGTCTCGAAATGCAGATGATTTGGCCTACTTGTGCTTCTCTTCGGGAACTACAGGTAGGCATTATATAAGCGACAATACACGCATGTTTCCATACCCGACTCATTATAGTAACCATGTATAGGCAAGAGCAAAGGTGTCATGACTTCGTAAGTTAATGCGGGGAATGGATATACATGTGTTGACAGGGTATTGTAATAGACATGACAACATCCTTGCCAATATCAATCAATTCCTCCAAATGGAAAGCAAGTACTTTACACCTGAGAATCGCCATCTTGGTGTTTTGCCATGCTTCCACATGTTTGCTCTTAATTTGATTCTCCATGTACCTTTCTATACTCGTACTCCAGTATATTTGTTGCCACGCTTTGATCTTGTCGGATTTTGCAACACTATTCAAAAGCAGAAAATCACATTCTCGTGCTGTGTACCACCCATGTTGCTACTACTCGCCAAATCTCCCGAAGTGACCAAATATGATTTAAGCTCGCTTCTCGGTATCCTTGTTGGTGCAGCACCCTTGGATGCAGATCTCACACGTGCTGTTATTCGCCGTTTGCCACAAGTGCGTATCAAGCAAGGATATGGTTTGACAGAAACATCGCCAGTAAGTCGAATATCGTTGCCAGTAAAGTGATTGATTGGCTAATCCAGTTTATTTGCTCAAGGTCACCTCATTTCAACCTGACTATCAAATTGTGGATGGTAAGAGATAATACTTTGGATTAACTGGATATTATGTTGACCATATTTTTCAGGTGCAACTGGTATTATGGCACCTGATACCTTGGTCAAGATTGTTGATGAGGATGGTATTGGTGAGTAGATCTCTATTTCGAAACTATCAACGTCATTCTGATATATGTTTATAGAAAAAGGAATTGGCGAACGAGGAGAACTTTGGGTCAAAGGTCGTCAAATTATGAAGGTAATAAATGCTTTAATCATATTCATGATGTTGATTGCTAATATGAAAGGAGTAGGGATATATCAATCGTCCAGAAGAAACCGCACGATGCATTGATGCTGATGGTTATTTCCATACGGGTGATGTGGCTGTCATTGACAAGGATGGCAATATTTTCATCGTAGATCGCATTAAAGAGCTCATCAAATACAAGGGCTTCCAAGTTGCACCTGCTGAATTGGAAGCATTGCTGGCAAGTCGAAGAAAATGTACAATACTGTGTACAGTAAGCTAATCAACATGATGTACATTTATAGCTTAAGAATCCACTGGTGGCAGATGCTGCTGTGATTGGTGTATATGACGATGAGCAGGCTACTGAAATTCCTCGTGCCTATGTTGTTGTTAAGCCTGGTGTGGAGCAAAATGATACGACTGCCAATACCATCAAGAGCTTTATAGCTGAGCGTGTGATCTCATACAAGCAAATCAAATCACTCATTTTCCGTCCTGAAATCCCAAAGAGCCCCACAGGCAAGATTCTGCGAAAAATTCTTCGCGAAGAAGTCAAACAAGAAGTTGCTGCCAAGGTGAAGGCCAAGTTGTAGACATTAGTTATATAGATATTCCCATTGTTCCTTCCTATATCCTCTCTCACCCACACTCTAATCTAAATGGATTGTTTTTAAGTCAAAAATAATGAGCACTTTTTTTTAATCAAAAGACATGTTATGTTTATCAATGAACTAAGAGGAACTAGGAATAACTGATACGGAATCGATATCTAAGCTCTATTGTATGGCACATTGGTTGTCTCACATCAAGTGGAATTTCGTGACGACTTTGAAGCGGTGTCGGTCTTGGTTAGCTTTCCTTCTTGTCTTTATCCCCTTTTCACAATCATGGCCTACGATCCACAAGCAGACGAAAAGCTCAACTTTGAAACATCCGAGAATGTAATATAGCCATGGCGTATATTGTATGATCACAGTCTAATAAGCTTTAATGCGCACGTGTACAGGTCAAGGTGGTCCCTACGTTTGATTCCATTGGTCTCAAAGAAGATCTGCTCCGCGGTATTTACGCTTACAACTTTGAAAAGCCATCGGCCATCCAGCAACGAGGTAAGAGAATGGAAGGAACCAACGAGATTGCTGGTAGCATTAAGTGTCGAACACCGTATTAGCTATTGTACCCATTATTCGTGGTCGCGATGTGATTGCTCAAGCCCAATCCGGTACCGGTAAAACAGCTACGCTTGGTATCTCGTCACTGCAAATTATCGATACATCTGTTCGAGAGACCCAAGTACTTGTACTTTCGCCAACACGTGAATTGGCAACACAAATCCAGAGCGTGATTTTGGCGTTGGGTGATTATATGAACGTACAATGCCATGCTTGTATCGGTGGTACTAGCGTGGGTGAGGATATTCGACGATTGGATCATGGTGTGCATGTTGTATCTGGTACTCCTGGTCGTGTATTCGATATGATTCGACGACGCAACTTGCGTACACGTAACATTAAGCTCTTGATTCTCGATGAAGCTGATGAATTGCTCAACCGTGGTTTCAAGGATCAAATCTATGATGTCTATCGCTACTTACCACCTGCAACTCAAGTTGTCTTGCTATCGGCTACTTTGCCACACGATGTTCTCGAAATGACTCGCAATTTCATGACAGACCCTATTCGCATTCTTGTCAAGCGTGATGAATTGACTTTGGAAGGCATCAAGCAGTTCTTTGTTGCCGTTGAGCGTGAAGAGTGGAAATTCGATACACTATGTGATTTATACGATACTCTCACTATTACACAAGCCGTCATCTTTTGCAACACACGTCGCAAGGTATTTTGGGAAAGGATAAAGAATTGAATGGGATCAAGCTGATGGCTCTTCTTTAAATAGGTCGACTGGCTTACGGAGAAGATGCGTGAATCCAATTTCACAGTTTCAGCTATGCATGGTGAAATGCCACAAAAGGAACGTGATGCAATTATGCAAGAGTTTAGACAAGGCGCTAGGTAAGGATGCAAAAATCACAACCAGGAACGATCATGCGATTAACAAGGTTATTTTAGTCGAGTTCTGATCACTACGGATGTATGGGCACGTGGTATCGATGTGCAACAAGTGTCTCTTGTCATCAAGTAAGTTATTGAATGGTGCGTCATGGGATACAAGTATACTAATTGGGATCAACGAAACTAGCTATGATCTGCCTTCAAACCGTGAATTGTATATCCATCGTATTGGTCGTTCTGGTCGTTTCGGTCGTAAGGGTGTTGCCATTAACTTTGTCAAGAATGACGATCTCAAGATCTTGCGTGACATTGAACAATACTACAGTACACAGATCGATGAAATGCCCATGAACGGTAAGTGATTAAAGGTGGTAATGCATATTGTAATATACTTATGATGTTTATTTATAGTCACCGATCTCGTTTAAATAATGTTAAGCTATCATCCCTTGTACCACACAATCTTTCAAAAAGAATACAATGCAACTGCTCTTTTTCTCCCATTATGGTTTTATTCTCATGAATACAATTTTTCCAATGTGTATCTAATAAGGACTGTGGATATCTCGTACCGATCATGAAGACTACTAACTAAGGGAAGAATGTCTTGTACATCACATCCAGTGGTCTAAGAAAGAACGATGCTTAATTGAATGAATATAATGCGTCATGTTATCTTACCTCCACATCTATCAGCTCTTGGGTCACGGGATCAAATCGGATACATAATTCATCCTGTGTTTCATTGTCAAAAGAAACTTTGATTGTTGTAGGTGTCTCATCGATATCCTGGATGCCGAATAGTGCATTGGTATCCTTGGTGACTCTTCTATACCATTCGGTAGCTTCCTCCACAGCAGGATCAGGTCGAACATGTAGCTCTTCTTCTCGTGATGCTGTTTGTTGCAACGACTTTAACCGTGATTCACGATCCTGTACTTGTTTTGCGCGCTCTCGAACAATCTTTTTGATACGACTGATATTTTCACGCTTCTCATCAATGGTCATATTATCTTGCACCAGTTCTTCGACGAGCCGATCCCTTTCAGCAATCTGTTCTTCATTTGTCATGTGTAGTTTGAGACCTTTCTCGATCCTTGATAATTCTCGTTTCTATATATGAATTTCTGTATTAATTAGCTTGCTCCCATTCGTGCATGATTAGATACTTGCCGTAGCTCGGTTGTCATCCACTATCTGTGTTATGCGCTCAGTTTCAAGTTGGAGACGTGTATGCACTATCTTCACCAATAAGCCATTGAATTAGCATGGAGCACTTGAACTTACATTCTTGTATCCTTTCACATTTTTGTTGGAAAACCTTTTGCTTTTGTGCCAGTAACTGAATATTCTTTTGTACTTTGTCCATCAATTTCTGTTCATTGTCCTCTAAAACTCCTCGTTAATGCACTCGTTCGTTACAATGAACATTTTCTTTATACCTGAGGATCGAAGCATTTCTTCTGTTACTTCAACTGGTGGATCTTGTGTCATCATTCGTATAAATCGATCCTGATTCTCAATTTCTTTGAAACGTTCTTCCAACTGAGGTGTATAGTTCTATGTCATAATATACGTGTCAAAATCATCACTACCCTAATTTACCCTTTATCCAAACATACCATGTAATCCTTTAATTCTTGAGCTACAGCATCCGGGTGATATGCTGCCACGTTACTATCGTTGCCTGAAGATAGCGTCGTCTTTTTCTGATACTCGTCTGCCAGATCGAAGAGATGTAACTTGGCATGTTGAAACGCCAGCATTTCACTAGAGATTGAACCACCCCACAATGTTGATATATACTTTTAATGAGGATGAATAAATGGCTTACTTTGCAATTTGTTGATATTGATCTTGTTCCATATTAGTGGGGGAGAAGAGTAAAGGAAGTAAGGGAGAAAACAAGACGATAAAACCGCATGACAATAAACGCTAAGCTGTTATCCAAATCCCATTCTGCGCCAACAATAATTGATTGCATCAAATGTAATTGCTTTGCATCCCACAGTGTCGAGTGTCTTGATCCACTGACCTTGCTTGTCGATGAACCGCTTCAATGCATCATCCGAGATAGAGTTGCAATAAGATAAATCCACATGTTCAAGCCGAGATGTATCACTAAGAGCATCGACGACGCCATTTGTTACACTTTTCATTCTTCGTAAGCGCACTGTATGTAATAACTCGGATGATTGCTTGATAAGTGCAATGAGATGGATTGTTTTGATCATGTCAGCTTTATCCAGTTCCAAATGCGTCAATGACACTTGAATATGAGTACTCAATAACTTGCATAAACTATCGCTCGTAACTTGTGGGCATTGTCCAAGTGATAAAGTCTGTATTAGCGGATATTGCTTCTTGTTCAATATTGGTAATAACATTCTATCGTTCAACCATCCACGGCTTTGGATAATTATCCCCGGAATCATGCGACATTGTAGATTATGAATATGGTCCTTGGTAACCAAAAAGTCCTCATTGATATCGTGATCATCCTCTTGATACACCCTTTGCTTGGAACTGATATCAGTTGTAGCTGTAGACGTATAGTAGAATGTTGTAACATCAAGTGTTTCCAATAAATGAAACGGTCGACTACGATCGTGTTGAAAGTCATCTGGGTCGAGCCATAGAAATTCCAGTGAGCTTGGACAATGCCGTAAGAGCATTTGTAACGGAGGCTGTACACCACCATTGGAGAGCACGAGTCGTCTTAACTTTGGCAACATATCCGGTAATGCACGATCATCCAATTCCACAGGGATAGGTGGTGCTGCATATCGATTTCCCACTTGGTATTGAAACAATTCGAGATCAGGACACATCCGAAGCAAGTAAAGCACCATGGCCAACGTCAAGTTGGTTCCTGATAATACGAGGGATACAAGAGAACGACCCAATTTGTGTAACAACTGTACAAAGTAATCGAGTGGAATATCGCATTCATAGAGATCTAATAATACAATCATGAATCACTGCATTTTCAACCTATTGTATATTCACATGTTCATACCAAGCACTTGGATAGGATGATGATAATGACATTCGATTAACAGTTGAAATAGTTGTTCAGTATCATGCTTGCTTTGGTTCCTGAGAGTGATGTGTCGGATATGCGGTCCATTCATCCACTTGAAATAGCGCGCCATGATTGAATAGTGTGGTCCTAATGGTCCTACTTGAATATCGTGCCACATTCCTGGCCATCCAATCAATAATGAACGCCAAGCTTTGCATACTCTGGTACACCTGATTCGATCCTTGAATGGGAGCAATGCAACAACATCGGTAATGACGTGGTATGGAAACACGCACATAAAGTTGATTCGGTGACGACGTCTTTGGTAAGAAAGCAGCATTGGCATGAGGAGACTCGACTTGTGTTAATAACACCCACACTTTTAGACTTCTTGTCGCGTAAGAGTGAAGAAGCTTTTTGGAACATATCAGGATATCCATAAACTGTATTGTTTCACAGGCTGTCATGCGGCATCAACAGCGGGGAATACCAATGCAAGTGCTTCCTTTTTGGCGGGCTTCTCACGCGTCGCGATTGGCCTACTACACGATGCTGATCTAGTGGTGGTTCATATATAAACTCTCGGTAATAATTGACTGATTCTCATCATTATTCACAATGGTATTAGTGTTCTCGCCTTGTGTTGCTGATGTCTTGACATTCCTTCATACTCTCGCCTGATCCTCAACATTCATATCCCCCAAAAAATAACACATCTTTATTGCTTCCAAAAATAATTATCATTTCATTTACTTGTCCAATATATATTATTACATATCAAGACAAAGCATCATAACAATGAAACCGATGAATGAGTACAAAGGAGATTAAAACACGTGCCAAGCTTAATCTACGGGGCTGATATACAGTATGACCTGTAAAACAACCTTGATGTACGCTCAATCAAAGAGATAGAATAGAGGAAAGAACGTGTGGAAGTAATATAATACGTGACAGCATTCTTTTATTGCGCATAAGATATTGTTGGGTGGGATCGGGTCTGATACTTTATCAAAGACTCTAGGTATGTGATGATTATCCACGCTTGCATAAATCAGGCAATTATCATAACTACACTAAGCCAAGTGATACCCTATATGTTATCACGGTGTTTTCTCCAGTTGGGTTGTATCCATAAGCCCGTTTCGATTACAAAGAGAACTGTCATTATCAGGGTATGTCAACTAATCTGGTTGAACAACTAGGTGGGGTGCACTGGGTAGTGGTCTTATCCATATCATTTCCAAATATGTTGCTATGATCAATCAATAGTTGTAAGGGACGAGTATTGCATAATGTAACGCTGCAGGACCATCCATTCTTTCTTTCTAGATAATTTGATTGGTGAATCGGAAATCGGTGGCTTCAAACCTTTTTTGGTCTCAAGTTGCCGCTGACTTTTTTCAAGCCTACCTTTCTACTCTTCACTGCCAACGTCCGCATTTGTACATAATACCTCATGGTAATAACCCACCACGATCTATCCAGTGCTCGGCCCATTTACTTATTGTATACGTTTGATCGGATTCTATAGCCCCAAAACGAGCATATTGAAGAGCACATCAAGCGTCATGGTCGGCGTCTTGACTATGAGGAGCGAAAGTAAGATCGTTCATGTAAACGATGGTTGGATCATTGACATTGTATGGTATAGGCGAAAGCGAGAAGCTCGTAAGGCACACAAGGATTCCCAATATGCTCAAAAGATCCATGGTTTGAAGGCCAAGTTGCACAATAAGAAACGACACGCTGAGAAGATCCAAATGAAGAAGACTATCAAGCAGCACGAAGAGAAGAATGCCAAACAAAAGAGTGCAGATGCTGTACCTGAAGGTGCTGTTCCTGCTTATCTTTTGGATCGTGAAGGCGAGGATCGTGCCAAGGTGTTGAGTAATATGGTCAAACAAAAGCGTAAAGAAAAGGCTGGCAAGTGGTCCGTGCCGCTACCGACAGTGCGTGGTATGGCTGAAGATGAGATGTTCAAGGTGATCAAGACGGGTAAATCCAAGAGCAAGTCATGGAAACGTATGATTACCAAGGCAACATTCGTTGGTGATGGATTCACTCGCAAACCACCAAAATATGAACGTTTCATTCGACCTATGGCCATGCGTTATAAGAAGGCACATGTCACTCATCCAGAGTTAAAGGCTACTTTCCATCTTCCTATCATTGGTGTCAAAAAGAATCCACAATCTCCTTTGTATACCCAACTCGGTGTTATCACTAAGGGTAGTGTTCTTGAAGTCAATGTCTCTGAACTCGGTCTTGTCACTACTGGTGGTAAAGTCGTTTGGGGTAAATATGCACAAGTCACCAATAATCCAGGTAAGGATACGAAACTATGGTATTATATATCTATTGAAACTAACGATGCTTGTATAGAAAACGATGGTTGTATCAATGCTGTGCTTCTTGTTTAGATCTCATTATTCTCATTTTAATCTCTCTCTCTCCTGTACGCTCTCTCTCTTTTCATCCTCTTATTCCATCATTCGTATCTCATTATTCATTTGCAAATGTTCATTAAATATTCAGTGTTGATTCAGCTGCGATATGTCACGTCATAAGGGAACCAAGTAGACATTGTGTGAATGAACAATGAAGGTGTCATTATGGGTGGATGGTTAATCTTAAGATAATGAATGTATCATTGTTGCTAAACAAAGGCATGTGATAGTGTTAGGATATTACTGTTCACATAATAAAAGGCATATTCATACAAATTGAATCGATTATACGCCAATCACATAAAATGCCATTATTCAGATGTTGTAGATTATAAGGGTGTCATAAGCAGCGACATGATTAATATTATGTTTGGGAACAAAGTGAAATGTTCGGCGGGACACATTAGCGACACAAATCATCTCAGACGGTGCCGCCGTCGGTTTCGGTTGTCGCCGCCGTGAACCTTTAACCTTTACTTGTATCCTCAGCACCTTCTTTTTATGCACTTGAACATGAATGACGGTTTACTTGCTAAACATGCACATATGAATACAGGTAACTATCTATTTCACTCCATCGGAAAGTTCAAGCTGCTGATCGCTGACCGATCCGTTTCAAGCTGCCATTCCGCCATCTGCCGAGGACTTGGCACAAAAGCATCAGTCGTTGTTGCAGGAATACTCTCGGTAAAGCCCTTCAAACATTATAGTCTCCTCTCTTTCATACACGTATATTGACTATCGACTATGAAAGGTTGAAAGCTAAGCACACGGTTTTAAAAAAGGCGGCACTCAAGGTAAACTTACTAGAGAACCCTTAGTAGCATTCGAGTTTACTGATAAAGATATATGGTTGCTTAGGAACAAGCCAACAAGACCTTGCTTCAGAATAATGTTAAAGAAAAGGAAAAGGAACTGAGAAAGGTAAGCTTGGGATATATAGATATGATACGGTCATGTGGTATTCATTCCAGCGTGTATAGTTGCAAGAGCAACTTGATCTATTGAGCTTCCACAATGAACGGTTGACGAAGCGGATTGATGCTGTTCAGGGTACCGAACAAGTAAGTGGAATAAACTTATTTGGGATATCAAAATCTTACATGCATATTTAGAAAGGATCCCATTTCTCACTTCTTGGTGGTGCAGTAAAGAAGGAACTTGAACGCAGTACACAGGCTTTGGATGCGATGAATGTGGATTTGGCCAAAAAGATTGAAGAAAATGGTAATGGTTTGAGCATCATATATTCTACAAGTCATTGACATGAATTATCTATGGCACACAGAACGACTGCATGATGAATTGTCCGAGAATCATCACATTTATACGGATCACGTTAATGGATTGCATCTAACCATCGCCAAACTGGAAAAGCGGGTTGAGGAATTGCAAGTGGAGATATCTACCGTTCAAAAGGACTCTCGTGATAAAGCAGGGACTTTGAAGAAGGAAAAGGACAAATTGCAATCCAAGGTTGACTCTTTGACGAATGATCTTACAATGTAAGTTATAGATCAGGATACATCAAAGATCAGATGCTGATACTTGGGTTGACAGGAAGAATTTCACACTGAAGGAGAATGAGAGTGCAATGATCCGAGGTGACAAGGAACTACGATCCGAAATTGAAAGCTTGCGAGCTATTTTATTGGCAAAGGCGGGTGACATTGAAGGACGTGAGGAGGAAGATGATAAATTGGTAAGTATGTTTGGCCATGATGGATTTGCTAGATGTGCTAATGGCATATGTTACCGCTTTAAGCCCAAACTCGCTGACGTGATTCCAGCATGTGATGCATTAAAGATATTGGAGGAACAAGCAAACGATTACATTTATGCTTTACGTGAACAAGTAAGTTATTGGATGTTTAAAAAAAATAGTACCCTATTGATCATTTTTCTATTTAGACGGCATTGAAAGGATTACCACACGAGATTGCTGCCAAGCTCAAAACATCGAGTGAGACATGGTCTGAGCAAGTACAGAACTTGGCAAAGCGATTGGAAGCAAGTGAAGGTTGGTCACTCAATCCTATCGTTTATCAAGTACTTATCGATTCCATTAGCACGAGTGAAGGAGTTATTGAATGCAAGTCAAGGAGAAAAGGCGGAATCATCGGATCAGATTACTTCATTGCAGAAAACTATCGAGGACCTTAGGGAGGAATTGAATCAACGACACACTTTGGAGCAGGTTGAGCAACTGGAAAAGGCAAATCGAGAACTAGAGCAGCGAAACAAGGAATTGGATGAACGTAACTCTGAGCTAGAAGGGATTATCAAGAAACAGGTACTTGCATGAATGAATCCTCTTATTAATATGCTAATGCGTGGAAAAGGACACTGATCTCACAGATGTAAGGCGGCAACTTGAAGAAACATTGGAGATGAATAAGTCACTGCAAAAAGATCTTGTCGACAAGGAAACACAAGCTGACATTGTTACCCCAGCAGCACCAGCAAATGCAGCAACTAAAGATACCAGCGAGGATGAAGATGATGGCGTTTTCGTATACCGCAGCAATGAGCCAACAAATACACAGCAGCAAGAAGAAGAAGAAGAGGATGATGAAGTGTTTGTCTACCGAGGACAAGATGCACCAGAACAAACAACTGCATCTGAAGAGGAACAACAACAACAACAACCTAATACACCTTCAGCATCACAAGCGACATTAGAAGAGAAATATACACAAACTGATCAACACCCAAAAGACGAGAAGCAAACACAAACGGATACGAATGATCAGCAGTACCCACAAGATGAGAAGCAAACACAAACTGATGAGCTACCTATTGACCAGCATATGAAAGAAACCCAGACCGACAAAGAACAATTGCCTGATTATCTTGATGAGCACACACAAACCGACCAGATGGCTTCTTTGGATGAGAAACAAACACAAACTGAAACGCATAATACTACAGATGCAGCAACTGATGCTTTACCACCACCAACACAGCCCAGCGAACCCGTTGATAATAACGTAAGCAGGATAAACATAACAGCAATATGCTGATGAGCTAATTGTATGGATATCAGGCACAACAAGTAGCCATGGAGGCACATTATGAGAGTCAACTCCAGCAGCTCAATGAAAAGGTATGAGATGGAAAGGTCAAATTGACACGTGGATTTATAATTCTATTTCTAGCTTGAGATGGCTGACAGCAAAGCCTTACGATTCTCACAAATGGTGCAAGCTCTAAAGGAACAGCTCACTTCAGAAGGTGAACAACGGAGTCATCTGGAGCAAGAGAACGAGCGTCTACAAAAAGAAGTCGATAGAGTCAAGGTAGAATATTATTATATAGGGTACATGCTCATGGAACTCACCCCTTTATGTGATATATAGGAACACCTCGAGACTACAGAAAAGAATTATCAAGATCAAATTGCTATGATGACAGAAAACTTCCTCACACAGCTCAATGAACTACAGCAACAGCAACAGCAACCAATCCCTCGATAGTCATGTGTATCTTTAACCGAATATACTGTTATATCTTATTATCGTCTTGAGTCATATAATGAAATGTGTGATGTTTATTACAATGATGGATATCGTTCTCTAAGTTACATCTTTCTAAACTTGCCCTGAAGCCATACTCGATACATTTTAAGTTTCTTGCTTCGATTAACAATAAGTCGCCGGTCCACGGCATTTTGTTCAACAGCGAATCCTTGACCTGGAGCTTGGTTCGTAAACATTTCAGCGATTTCATCCGGTGTGAAAAAGTAAACGCGCGTTCCATCACCACGAATATAAAAGTTTTCTCTCAACATTCGCCTTTCCTTGAATCTCAATTGTGCAAGATCATATCGCCCATAATCCCTGAATACTACTAATCCACCTGGTCTAAGCATCTATTAAATAAAGTGAGATTTAAGAAGCATGAAGATAATATCCAACTTACTGTATGTATATTCTTGATGGCTTGGTCCCATTGTTCTGGTGATAAGGCGGATAAAACAAAGATCAAGACGACGATATCCAATGAACCAGGTTCAATAGCATCAGGAATAGTGGGACTAGCAAGATCCCATACAAATGCATTGGCTCTTGATGTATCATATAATGGATTGCTCTTGACGACTTGCACTGCTGTGCTCGAAAAATCTGCTGCATATACGAATAAATCAGGATTCTGACTTTGTTGTAGTAAAGGAAATAACGTGTTGCCAGCTCCACAGCCAATCTCAAAGATATGTTGTCTTCCAGCCTATACATTATCAAGTCAATTGATTATCATGGAGTTGTTATGACTGGAAACTTACATCACTATGCGTGGTATTAAAGATCTCAGGAAACTCGATGCGCAACCAGTTGCGATCCTTGAAGAAACGGTTCTCATTCTTTTCATAAAACTTGTTCCAATAATCGGGTGCATGTTCATGGTATTGATCTAAAGACACACCATCAATATGCATGATAATAACCCCTTTTTCCTCCGCCATTCTTACCTTGTTCTTCTTCCGGTACAGGTGCTCCCTTATGTTTCGCAATCTGTGCTTGAGCATAGGCTTCTTGTTCAGCATCCCATTCAACATGATCCCTGGCAAAGTTATTGTTTAGATCGGGTATGCTTTGATCTGACAAACACTTACCAAGCATTGTGATCAAAAACAGCTTCCTTGTCGTTTAAAAGACGCGATCCAAACTTGGCTGCTTCCTGATCAGCACTGTTGTCGACATTGAGTACTGAAGACGTTTGTTTTTTAGAATCTGACATATTTGCTGAACGAAAGAGAGCCAAAATGCAGCCACTGCCATTCATCCTCCTCCTCCTCCTTCTCCTCCTCCTTCTTCTTCATCCTCTTTTTTCCCTTCTCCACTACTCTTGTCTCTTTGTCTCTTTGTATATTAGCTATATTATTATATATTAGAAATGCAGGATGAATAAAATGCTATGACATCATATTGCAATCTGCGAGTTTTTCGTCTCAGCCAGTTTTTTATACTGCTATCACCAGGAAACCAAGAAGCGGATCCATGGTTACAAGCATCCCTGAAATCCTCCCCTTTCCGATCTCGTTCCGATATCATTTTACTATTAAGCCAATCTCACACATTGAGTAAAGGGTCGATGATTTCGTCATCGAGTACTATTATCATATAAGATGCATCATAATACTTTTCCAATGGGATTGTTATAATGTGGTGGTTTTCTTGCAAGTATATCCTGTGGGACTCATTGTTATGTTATTGTACCATCCGGATCCCACGTGCCACGCAAAATGAAATTCACAGACGCGTCATTGATGAAAGTAGGATCGTTTCAAACAAGTGGTGCGGGCTTTTGTACTACTTAATGAATGAGAACAAAAAAAAGCACCGCGGTTTGCGGATCCTGGGACAGCCTTTTTTCATCTTGATCATAGCACAGATCATCATCAGCAATATAATAATGACATTGACTAACAAGGTTGCATTCAACATGATAAAGAGTACATGATACATGAAATGAGAATATAATTTGTTTATAGCTCATTCTCTTAGTGCCGCCTTGTTTGCTGATCAAATCGTAAACTGTGTATCACTTTTTAGTGTTACGACAGGGGCTGTGGTAAGATCTTCAAATGAGGTGATGTTGGTTACTTTTGGAGGAAGGAAGGACAAATGCTGGGAAAGCTTTGTAGAAGTGGTTGATCCAGGAAAGATGAACGTCGATCCATTGACCAAGATCTCTTTTTTCCCTCCTTGCTCTCTCATCTATTCACGAGGATATAAGCTAGTAAATGATCATAGCGGGGGTCACCAAAAGGGGAATAAGTACCAAAGCAATTAAATTAAGAAGCCGTTGTCTGTGCAACCACTTGTAAATGAAAAAAGATGATGGTCAAAAAATATGCATTGCTCACTCCGCTCTCCGCAACCTCGTGAGTTTCCCGCACCTTTTCATTTTTTTGGTTGGTGTCCTTTGCTCTTTCTTTCTCGCTTTCAACCCTTTCTTTCTTTATTCTCAACAATCATCCGTTCTTTTTTTCTGGAAAACCTGGATCAGTCCACACATTCTTTTTCTTTATTCATTCATCCATAACCATAATATTATCCATCTGAAAGCTGCCCTGCGTTTCCAATCACAGGCTCTTCAGGATGAACCCGCTTTCATTTACAACCACCATTCTTTTCCTCCTATGGGCCTTGATGGTTCATGCTCAACAAGCACGTGAGTAAATGGATATACCTGCAACAACACCAATGTGCTAGACAAAGAATCATTGCTCATGCTGACTTTTATCATAGCTGGTAACACTGGTTGCACACAATACACGGGTTCAGTTTGCTCGGTAAGCATGAATCTTCTCATCGTTTCAAACAAGACTTATCATTTTATCAACATAGAAATATGTGGATTATTCGGTCTATACCGCTGGCATGGATATCAACATGATTGAGCAACAAATCAGCAATCTCCAAACACTTAATGCGACCCTTGGCGAAATCGATCCCACCTGCGTTGACAACTACTTCCGTTATGCATGTTCGTTTTATTATCCAAAATGTGGAGAATCGACTGCTGAACGCAAGTACAATTATAATATTCACCATGGATAAACATGTTACTGACATCATTTATAGAACAAGAAGTATGGATGGGATGCACCACCGCATGTCTTGAAGCCAACGAAACCTGTAGCAACATTTTCACCTTGACAGGTCAAACTTCACTTCTTCCCGACTGCAATGCAAAATCACCCATTACTGATTCGACACTTCAACCTGATCAAAGTTGCAATTATCTCAACTCTACAGGTAAGCAAGCATCTCGGGAACAATGCTAGTGGGCGGACAATAGAATCCGAATGAAAATGATATATGGACAACTCCTTTTCTGACTTGGTTCTATAGTCACCAAGGACCAAGCGGGTCTTCACCTTGCTGCTGTGCCACCTGGTTTTGTGCTCACCGAATGCCCATCTCCTTTCATCCGCGATCCAAAGGCTAAAAACGGCACCACTGACACAGAAAATGAAGTCTTTTGCCGATTCGGATGTTGTATGCCATGTCCAGCTCAAGATTTGGTAATTCGATTGTACTACCCAAAACGCGTTGTTCATTCAACTCATTTTATTTTATCAGTTTTTTAATCAAGGTTGGACCAAACATGGTTTCTTGGCAACCAATATTGTTCGCTTTGTATCAGCTGTCGCATCATTCGTTATCCTGGTCAGCTATTTAGTACTTCCCGACAAAAGGAGGTGGGTTTATATATATAAAAAAAGGAGGGTTGAACAAGAATGGCAAGTTGTTGCTGACAAGAGAGTGGCTTCATGTGTAGACATCCTTCGCTGCTGATTTTGAACTTTGCATTGGCCATCTTTTTATTCAGCATGGTTGTCTTCTTTTCCATTGGTGATACGAAACGATTGCAATGCGCAGGAGATATCAATCCTGCTGATATGGATAATAATGCCTTGTGCGGTGCACAGGGTGCTATTTTGATCTTTTCCTCCTTGGCAACGGTACTCTGGTGTGCTGCATTGATCATCAATCTCCATATGCATACAGTATGGAACTCGAGCTTCTTTGCCAACAAGTATATTTTCTTGCACGTGTTTTGTTGGGGTGTCCCAGCCGCGTTTATGGCAGCTGCTTTGGGTTTACATGCAGTCAAGTTCGAATTTGCCAATTTGTGTCTCGTTTCTATCGACTATATCTTTGATTTATTCTTTTATCCCATGGCAGCCATCATTGCACCAGCATTCTTGCTTCATATTCTGACATTCTTTTACATTGCCAAGGTATGTACTATTGATGGGGGTTCAACCTATATATACACACATAAATTGGCTGACATCCAACTTTATCATTAGGTGGCAATGAAGGAGAGCGCACAATCCGAGGCATCCCAATCACACTCTGCCAATTCTTTTGCCAGCAGGAACCAGCTCGCTACAAGGAAACACAAACACGTCATACAAGCTGTCAAGATTCAATGGCGTGCATTGCTATTGGCTATTGTGGCACTGGTCACTGTGCTCTTTTATTGGGTAGGCATCATTACATTATTGAAATGGTGGAAAGGAATCTAATAATCTCATTATGTTCAATGATGCTAGATTTTCTATTTTACCCAAGTGAACAGAATTGCTTCCCTTGAATCTGATGATGAATCGATCTTAAAGTGGCTCGAGTGTATGCTGGATCCTAACAATACTCAGGACAATTGTACACATGTTGTGAGTAATCATCTTCCACCCTTTGGATTGATGATTACTGCCGAAACGCTCGTAGGCCTTGTTGGTGTATGGGTGTTTTTGATCTTTGGAAAACGATCCATTTGGCGAGAATGGAACGATTGGATTTATGACATGCGTGTCCGTGGTCGCATGGAAAAGAATGGCGAGCAATTTTTTGCACTGTGATCATTATATTTACTATTCCCCTTTATTCATCTCTCTTTCTTATATATTACATTACTCATTAATCCAGCTTGTTCATTTGTGTATTTATCCCCATCCAACAAAACCACTCTACGACAAATAGACTTTGTTCATCCACTCGTATGTGATCGTCAGGAACCATCACGTGGACTATATAAGGCAATCCCCGCCAAAAAGCCACCACTGTTCATTTCAACTTGTGTGTGTATTTCTATATTTGACATGTCCAAAGATGACGATGGCTTCACCATGATCGAATCCAAGTTCAAGTACATGTCCCTTTCAGACAAAAAGAACAAACGAAAGAAAAAGCGTGGTCATGTGTTTCAGGATCCTGATCAATACACATTGGCAGACTTGGAAGGTGTACTTTCGAAGCGTCGGTATGTGGACACTAGTCGCTTATCATATGAGCATAATCTAATAGCCGAGATTTTAGAGAAGCATTGACCGAGAGTCGATTCTATAAGGAATTAGTGGGTAGGGGATATCATTGCATCAAATGGATCCACGTGATATATTAATATTATCTGACATAGATATCTTTCATGCAAGTCTGATACCGACTCGTCCTCACGATATGGTGTGCTATGGCATCGGTTCCATCCAACATTCAAAGAATGCACAATTCCAATTCGTATTGGCACTATTTATTCGTGATTTACTTAAAGTGAGTTATTTCGCCAAGTACCAAATACACTTTTATCTCACAGTCAACCCAATAGATCCCTGGTCAAGTGAGCATCTTTGATCCAGTAATGACAGATCTTGATAAAGAATTATGCAAGGTACACGACATACATGTCATAGAAACAAATGAGGTAAATATTGCATTATGTTCCTAGTACAATGGATGCCTAACCGCTATATATATAAAGGATGGAAAGCGTAGTGTACAAAAGCCGACGTTATTTTATATGCCGCATTGTGGACGTGGTCTCTATAGCAACACATTGAGTGCCAACTGGAACAAGGATAAACTAGGCAATGTCATTATTATAGGAAATCGGTTTGACATGTATGTTGGAAGGTAAGAAATGAACAATGATATCTCCAAGGGAACATTCCACCATTAACAATTGATACAATACAGCCAATTGGAACGAGAGCTTAAGCGCGAATGCCCACTCTTAATACCTGCTGTGGATATTGTTGATTGTGTTGCGTTTCCCAAGGAATTTGATGACAACAAGGTGTTCAATGATCTTTCAATTCAAACATTTCCTCAACAAGAATTAGACAAGACTTCTAAAGAGTTTTGGGATAATGTATCCATAGATGGTGTATCACAAGATAAAGATGTATTATAGGTTGAAATCTGCATATTGAACAGAATTGTTTGGAACATTTAAAGAGATGCGTGAATGTGGATATAATTGGATATCTAATGATGGAGTTGGGAATGATATAAAGTATCCAATACACAACAGCATGATGGATCGCCATGGTTACTGTCAAATCATCCAATAAGACATTTGAATACACAGAAACAATTTTGCAGCTTGCGGTGTTTCTCTTCTCTCTTTTCTTTTATACACACACCATGGGAAGATCTCGTATGCAACGGTTTGCCGAAGAAGGCAATGAGTATTCAGAAAGCAACAGCAGCATTCCAATGCCTGTAGCCATGTGGGATTTCAAACATTGCGATCCAAAACGATGCTCTGGAGTCAAGTTGGCAAGGACGGGTATGCTCAAGACACTCAAGTTGAACCAGCGCTTTCGAGGCATTGTTGCTAGTCCAGTGGGTGAAAAAGCTGTATCTCCTGCTGATCGACGTATTGTTGAATTATATGGTGCATGTGTGGTGGATTGTTCTTGGGCACGTGTTGATGAAGTACCATTCAACAAGATCAAGGGTCCTACTGATCGTTTATTGCCATATCTGGTTGCTACCAATCCTGTCAACTATGGTAAACCTTGGAAACTCAATTGTGCTGAAGCATTGGCAGCCATCTTTTATATTACTGGTTTTCCTGAACATGGTGCTGCATTGATGGGCAAGTTCAAGTGGGGTCATGCATTTGAAGAAGTCAATGGTCCTTTATTAGCCAAGTACGCTGCTTGTGAGGATTCAACAGACGTTGTACGTGTGCAGAATGAATATCTCAAAGAATTGGAACAAGAGGATGAAGAACGAAGGAAACAAGATGATGATGATGATCCATTGTTATTTGAAAACACCAATCGACAATACAATGTGCAAGAACAAGACTCTGAAGATTCTGAAGAAGACGATTCTGATGATAATGATGATCCACTCTTATTCCGCAATCCAAACCATCACCACGATGACAGTGAAGAAGAAGATGACTCGTCAGTCGAGGAAATACGAGATAAATTAGGCAATACTATTATCCGCTGATCCCCTTTCCTTTCATGATCCCTTATTGA
Source organism: Lichtheimia hyalospora FSU 10163 (assembly GCA_025094155.1). Taxonomy (NCBI): domain Eukaryota; kingdom Fungi; phylum Mucoromycota; class Mucoromycetes; order Mucorales; family Lichtheimiaceae; genus Lichtheimia; species Lichtheimia hyalospora. The sequence continues at coordinate 50,439 of PTRB01000112.1, forward strand.
TAGACACATATAAACACAAAACACTTTTGCATTAAATCAAATTCGATACCTTGTATTTGTTTCAATTGCATTATATATCCACGTTGACACAAAAGCACCAGTTTTATTGCATACGACCTAATAAAGCTGCTTACAAAAGGGTCTCGTAAGGAACAGGAGCAATGGTTTGGGGCACGTTGTGCTTGGTAGAAACGTGACGAGCTTCGCGAGGTTGAGCTGGGAGACGCTTCAAGTTGACCTTGACTATGGATCATAATAAGTTCCTGATTCATCCATTACAGCAACTTATCCAATACACTTACCACCAGTTTCCTTGGCAGCCTTCTTCTTTTGAGCGTTCTCCTTGACACGTTCCAAGAATTCTTGACGGCACTTGGAGTGCTTAACGTGTTCAATGCGGATGTTGACGCGCTTCTCCATGTAACGGTTACCGACACGCTTGTGAACAATGACACCAACAGCAGACTTGGTGACGTTGTAGACAACACCAGTGCGACTATGAAATATCATTAGCTACATACAATGGTAATATAACCATTCATTTAAAACTTACCCGTGGTAGAACTTGTGGGGCATACCCTTCTGAACAGCAGCGTTGGCCTTGATATCGACAATATCACCAACCTTATAAGTCTTCAAATAAGTAGACAAAGGGATGGCGCCATGCTCGCGGAACTTGCGAGAGAACATGTGGCGGGTACGAGCGCGAACTGTATAATAAAAACGTAACGAGAGTTGAGATTTGTGATCGATGGCATCAAGTGTTGTATATGGAAATGTGTTTGTGTGTCGAGATGGTGAACGAGTACTTACGACCGAAAGAGTGCGGCATGCTGGATTCGAGAAAGAAACATTTGTAAGCAATCCATTTCGAAAGTTGACAGAGTCAATGGCAGTGTTGCCTACCTGTCAAACTAAACGCTGCTTGGAGGGAACAGGGAAAGAGGAAGAATCTACACTGTGGGCTTGGTCTTTCGCCTTTTGCCAGTGAAAAATTTTCGTAATTTCGTTTCCAGCCACCTTCATTGGCTACTGAATAAAAGTGCGCCAAGTCATGTGACCAAAGAACCTATCTGAGCACTTGTTCATGATGACCATGTATGCTCAATTCATATTTATACATGATCACAGGATCACATATTACCGATTGTGCAATAAAATACATATATAAAATAGCAACACCTTGAAAGATTTTAGGGTTGGTGGCAACTAATGCTGTGAATGTATCCAACTTATCCCTGCTTTTACTAGCGCTTGCAACACGATATTGTATTTGTCCTCACCTATGTACACTTGCATTTTTTGTTATCGTTCCTTTGTTAACATTGCAGTTGACTATCAATCTAATGATACGATCCATATATTTGATGGGACAAATGTAGAACACCAGTTTGTTCCCTTTCTACAGTCATCCTACTGCTAATGGAATATGGCAATCGTTGGGCAAGTGTCATTTCGTGCTACATCACCACCAGCATGAATATATCAATGATCGACTTATCACGCTCTCTTCTATTACCACTCTCATTAGGTCCTTCCAGCTACACCACAATATCAAAATAACAGTTGTATCAAGAATGTCAATCATACAAATCAACCAATTATCCCTTCACCAAATGGATTTCTTAGAGAAGGACCATCATCATTTGAATAGTTTATATACTCTGTTTATGCATGTGTGTCGAATTAAATGACTTATACTATGTGTCAAGATGATGTGATGATGCATGAGATGATAGGTAGCCAATAGTAGCAGAGATGATGCATCAGCATAGCGTGGTGATGTAAACAATGGCATGTAGCCATTAGTGGCAATCGACACTATGCAGAGCATGTGCTGGAATAATTGTTGTCAATGCACAATGCACAACGTGGGAGTCAGCCGTGGGAGAAATGCTTGTGGCGGGAGATCCTGGGAAAAAGCACGTCTTTGGGATGAAAGCTATCAATATTCTGCAAGGTAAATCTCTCCAGGGTATATTGAACAACTTGCACAGCAAATTTTACACCGCAGTGATAACCGGTATTGCATATCAACTCGTTTTGTGCTTTATCCATATGTAATAAAGCACTATCATATCCAGGACAATGGTCATGCAGCAGATAATGATGACTATGCACACCGGCATATCCAATGGGACATGGGTGATGCATTATGCTACTTCGATTCTATGTTTTGCATGGCCAATAATGTTCGATTCCCAAAATGACATCCATGAGATAATCACAACCATCTCAAGACTATTGTTAAAAGGAGAAACCCATGATCCCTAACTAACAACAATGATTGCTGCCTCGAGCGATACATCAAAGGTTCCGCGGATATCAATGATCTCCGCGGGTGGTGAATGATGATTTATGCAGGAGTGTCCCATCCATGTTGATAGTTTTGACATTTTCCACTAGGTGACAACTATACACATTTTGTGGTCGATGATATTTTCTCAATATGTTTCTTTTACGTTCAAAGACCTGAACATGGATATCGAATCTAAGAATGCAATGAAGAATGAGCACAAAGGGTCTAGGCTATTCAACACGTAACACCATATCGTCAATCAAGGGATAGGAGCCCCTTCCTGTTTCGACACACAGGACAACTGGGTTACCTGTTCAGGGTGTTTTGATGCCCTGGGTCATGATGTTTCGGAAGATGGCAGTAAAAAAAATACAGAGAGAGCAGGTGCCCCTGCGCACAGTTTGAGAATGACGCTGCATTTGTGTTACACCGTAATTCGAATTTTTTCCACGGTCGCAGCCAACAATCAAAGAGCGTGGATACATGGTACCCAGAGGAGGAGTGTAATGTTGCAGGTGGATCGCGTCATTGGATTAAGCCATACTGAATTTAGCAATAATTGTCTTCTCTCCCTCTGAGCTGGTGTAATTCAGAGCGACCATTTCCCCACATTCTCGTGCATTAAGGCTCCATCTGAATATCGGCTAAAGGGTTCAGATGACAAAGCTTCGTGACTCATCAAGCTATTCATCATCGTTGGCCAATAGGTTACCCCACACATAATCTTTCCGTCATGGATTACAAGAGCAACTCCATTTGAATGAAACATAGTACAGGAGTAAAAAGAATCAGTGTTTAAGCGTATGGTCGGGCAAACAATTATGGTCCATACATAGGGGGGTCTGCATTCGATTGTGAAGTTCTATTATCTTTTCGGATGCACTTGAAATCTTAATTTCTCTAACCACCTTTTGTGGATATTGCATATCATTTATCACCCATTTGTTGCTAAGGAAATTTATGATAATCAAAAGATTATCGTGCGAGAACATACGTATGCACTCATTCCGCGGGGTGTAATGTTGAGCGGGGGATACACTTATAAATAGGATTTGGGGTTTACAAGGTCGGCTTGACAAATGATTCTCACGCTTCATCCAATCACACACGTTCCAGGCCTTTTACCATCCAAAGGAAGACCTGACTCATTGTCAGGGCGTATAAATAGGGCGCCATGAACCCCTTTTCTCTTATCACTTATTTCTTATCTCTAAATTACTCTTTCTTTTATCATGACCGGGTCTACTCTTACACCACCCGCTGCCAATGGCGTTACTAACGGTATCGCCAAGAGCCACACCATTGAGAACGTGGATGGTTATAATGCCAACATCTTCCCTGGCAAGAATGAACAAATGGTGCAAGTGTGTCAATACTTGGAAAAGTCTGGTTTCATTCCTCAAGAGCTTGTACAAAATGAGGTGTCATGGTTTTATGGGTAACGTATTGGTTGAATTTATGCATTGTGAAGAGTGGCAACACCGACTGATACATTTCTTTCCGTTATAGCAACCTTGGTATCGATGATTTCTACTTCTCCTTGGAATCTGTGGAAACTATTGCCAACCACATCATGTCATTGTATGGCGCCAAGATTCTTGCTTATACCAAACACGAGAATGTTCTTGCCGTGAACTTGGAGAAGGAATCAGAAGATTCATCTGTCTACATTCACTCATCGGAACCTGGTGTCTCCCAAGTACAAGGTCCCCAGTTTGAGAAGAGGTAAAGTTATAGAGTATGGTGATGGTTATTTTGTACAAGTTGCTTATGTGTGTCAATATAGAATTGATGAGCAATACTTGGATCAATCAAGCCCTTCTCAAGCATATCGCGTCGAGTCTTTCCGCTCCAATCCCACTGCTGGTACTACCATGACTCCCAAGTTACGTTGCTATTTCGTGACCAAGTGCCAATTTGTCAATCCCAATCCTACTCCCGAACAAGAGACCGATATCACTCAAGTTGCCGATCAGAACTTTTTGAAGAAGGCTACTGATTTCACTCTCAAGATTTATGAGGATGTTATGCGTAATGTCTTGCAACGTACTGGTCCTGTCATTGAAATGTATGAAGTCAAGGGTACTCGTGAACGTCGTTTGGTCATTGGTTATCGTCAAGGAAGTGCTCAAGGCTTCTTCTCTGCCATGTCCGATTTGTATCACTATTATGACTTGTATTCCACTCGCAAGTATATTGGTAAGTAAACATGTCAGGAACTGGATCAATGAAACAAGTATCTGACAAGGATTTATTATGCAGAACAATTCTCCAATGGTGTCACCATCATGGGCTTGTACCTGAACCCAGTGCCCAACACCAAGGCCATTCCTATTGAGCACTCTATCTATCAAGTCATGAAGGAAACTTCTTTGCTTTATTGTCTTCCAACTACTCCTTTGCAAGAATTCTTCAAGACCAACAAGTTGTCAGTTCAAGAAACTGTTTATGGCTATGTGTGCTGGATCTTTGCTCAACACTTTTTGAATCGACTTGGCAAAGAATATCTCAGTCTCACTACTTTGTTGGATAAATCCAATCCCATGCATGAAGAAGTTTTGACCACTATGAAGAAACGCCTTCGTCAAGATACCTTTACCCGCGAGTACATTCTCGACATTATCAAGCGATACCCTGATCTTATCAAGTTGCTTTATGCCAACTTTGCCAGTGTGCACTATGTCAACCAACGTGAAGCTTCCATCAACCCTACCATCTCCTACCAACGCTTGCGTACTGTTGAAATTTTAAGCCCTGAGGAACTTACAAAGAAGATCAAGACTACCACTTCCAATGCTCATGAACAAATGGTGTTTGAATCCTTCTTGTTATTCAATAAGCATGTGCTCAAGACCAACTTCTATCAAACTACCAAGGTGGCTCTTTCTTTCCGTCTTGATCCCAGCTTCCTTCCTGAAATCGAATATCCCACCAAGATGTATGGCATGTTTTTGGTGGTTGGTTCTGAATTCCGTGGTTTCCACTTACGTTTCCGTGATGTTGCACGTGGTGGTATTCGTATCATTCGATCTCGTAACCGTGAAGCCTACTCGATCAACCAACGCACCTTGTTTGATGAGAACTATGCATTGGCCAACACTCAACAACGCAAGAATAAGGATATTCCCGAAGGTGGTTCCAAGGGTACCATTCTTCTCGACATTTATCAACAAGACAAGGCATCTGTTGCATTCCAAAAGTATGTCGACTCTATTTTGGATTTGTTGATTGTGGGTGAAACCATGGGTATCAAGGAACCCCTTGTCGACTTGACTGGCAAGCCTGAGATTCTCTTCTTTGGTCCTGACGAAGGTACAGCCGATTACATGGATTGGGCTTCACAACATGCTCGTAAGCGCAACGCTAGTTTCTGGAAGGCATTTACTACTGGCAAGAGTCAATCACTTGGTGGTATTCCTCATGACACTTATGGTATGACCACCAGATCGGTTCATCAATATGTACTTGGTATCTATCGTCAACTTGGATTGAATGAGGAGGATTGTACAAAGTTACAAACTGGTGGTCCTGATGGTGATTTGGGATCAAATGAAATCAAGATTTCCAAGGACAAGACTGTTGCTATTGTTGATGGTTCTGGTGTCTTGCATGATCCTCAAGGTATCGACCGTGAAGAACTCAGTCGCTTGGCCAATGCCCGTCTTATGATCAACAACTTTGATACATCCAAGTTATCTGCTAATGGCTTCCGTGTCTTGGTTGATGAGACCAATGTTACTCTTCCTGATGGAACCGTTGTCGAAAATGGTTTACAATTCCGCAACACCTTCCACACCAATCGTCTTGCTTCATCCACTGTCTTTGTCCCCTGTGGTGGTCGACCAGAATCAGTCGATCTTGGCAACGTTAACAATTTGATCGATTGTGGTGGTGCTCCTATGTTCAAGTACATCGTTGAAGGTGCTAACTTATTCTTTACTCAAGAAGCTCGTTTGCGTCTTGAACGTGCTGGTGTAGTGGTATTCAAAGATGCATCAGCTAATAAGGGTGGTGTCACATCAAGCTCACTTGAAGTGTTGGCTGCATTGGCTTTCGATGATAGTGAATTCACTGAGCACATGTGTGTCAAGGATGGTCATGTTCCTGCATTCTACCAAGACTATGTCAAGGAAGTTCAGCAAATTATTGAACGTAATGCAGCCACTGAATTCGAAGCTTTGTGGCGTGAACACAAAAAGTCAGGTGTTCCTATTTCCATTCTTTCCGATGATCTTTCTACTGCCATCGTTCAACTCAACGAGCAACTCCAAAACACTGGTCTTTGGGAGAATGTCAATTTGCGTCACCAAGTACTTCGTTCAGCATTCCCCAAGTTGTTGCTTGATAAGCTTGGCTTGGATACTCTTTTGGCTCGTATTCCTGAGAGCTACGTCAAGGCTATCTTTGGTGCTTCTCTTGCTTCTCAGTTTGTGTACAAGTACGGTCCCCATCCTGATCACTTTGCCTTCTTTGAGTTCATGCGTGAGAACTACTATAGCAAGGACCAACAATAGACCCCTTTCTTCATGTGTATATTCATTTATCAGCCGTTGTTTCCATTCAAAGCATCCAATTAGCATTACCAACATTGAATTAAAAAGAACATTTCTCAATATATTCTATTATATATCCAGCGACTCTTGATTTTTCGTGATTCATTGATTCATATCCGAGTGTTCAATTTGACGGATAAAGTCCTATTATCATTATAGTTTCCCTCATGGTGTTGTTGATCTTACATGAACGAATGAAATAAAAGTGTGCATCTTATCGTGCTATTACGCATGTTTTCAAGGGAGCAATTCAAGTTGATGGTATTGCCGTCAATTACATACTATTGACGTGATCCATTAAAGGGGAAATATTCAACATGAAAAAGAAGGACAATGTAAAAAGGGGCGGATGATAGGAGATAGCTTGATGTGTTTGTGCAGTAATGTATGAGGAGAAGCAGGGAGATGGTTTATAGAGTGAATGATATGCCCTATTAGTAAAGAACACGTCTATCAGGCTGAAAACGCCATATAGAACATCATTTAGCAACTTGATTACTGCAGCCATGAAGTAAACTGCTTACCTTGATAACAATAGGTGGCTCTTGTGTATTGGGACGAGAAATCTCTGCAAGCTCTCGACCAGCCTAAATAACATCGCTCTAATGAGTTATCGCCCATATAACAGTATCCTATGATAGCTTACACTCCATGTACCGCCTTGGATGATTTGTGAAAGTGTAAGCGATTTCCTACTAGCGTTCAACGTAGTTCGGACACGCTCGGCAACAATATCAAGATAGGCCACCGTGAGAGCACGCCACTCAACGACAACCGGATCATTCAATTCAAACATTGGCACTACTTCCATTTTGGGTTGACCAGGGAGAAGTGCGTTCTTGCGATAGTTTTCAATACCGCGTTCAAGATCAATAGGCTTAAGAGTGAGAAAACCAGTGTCAATCAATAGTCCACCTGATAAAAGTTCAATGTGTCAATGATTGGTTTTATCCCACATGTCATTATATAGTTACCATTGCGTGCTTCTGGTAATACAGTGAGTTGCTCAGTGCCTTCAATAGTTGCTCCTAACAATTTCTCCATAGGTTCCACCAAGGAGTAGACCAGCCACTGCGACAAACGATGGAATGCAACATAATGATCTTGCGGATTTGAGATATTGGTATTACGAATGGATTCACAGGGCCATACATCTCCAAGTTCTGATGTACCACCTTTAGCACTTTCATCAGCAGCAGCCCATAGTTCACCCATATCTTGTACGATAGGCCATAACGTTTCGAGATGAATCAATGGTCCTTTTTTCGTATTGATTGTTGTAGGATGTGACATTAAATAATCTATATTGTTCCATATTCAGCTGCTGATTCTTGTAGATGACACTACCATTTACATACCCATCAAGTTTCCTGGTCGACGTAAGTTGATACCGGCACCAAAGTAATCTTGACGGCTTTCGAGAAGTTGACCCAAGTGACGTAAGAGATCTACCCTATCCTTGAGCCCTTCAAGTACAGTTGCTTGCAAACCATTGACCAATGTTTCAAGAGAGAAATCCAACAATGCTTCAGCTATATATAATAAACATTAGCACATCTTCTTTATGCAATCACTTGTATCCACACTCACAGTCAACTCGATGAGGAACACGTGGATCACTTGAAAAGGTACCAGCCAAAAACATATCAAAAACAGCAATGGCCACGCCTTCGTGTTGTTTGTATACACGACCGGAAGCTTGCTCACGGTAGGCATAACCAGCACCAAGATCGATATCCAACAAGACTGCCACCACAAAAAGATCAATAAGACGTCGTGTTTGTTCCATCGGGTCGATGCCTGCCCAAGCCGATTGGATAAGTTGTTGCTGGATACGCGATTTGCCTCCAGCTTCAAAATGTCGCCAACGTCCAAATTGTGGGATTTGACTAGTATCATCAAAGTCTCGCTTCATCAATGATAACACAATGGTCACCATATCATCCAATTTGGATGTATCCACATCAAAGTGTTGCAGCTTGTTACGCATGGCTGCTTCCTGCACGCGGAAGCAGCGATCACGCACTGAACGTAAGCTGCTCAAATACTCGCTCTCTTGGTTGCTTGGTGCCATTATTTGTCCAAATTATAATGTATATGATAGGTAGAAAAAAGTGATGGAAAAGAAATAAATATTCATATACAGTAATACAGTATTGGGCGTGTGGATATGGATGTGAGTGGTTTAGAGTAAAAAAAGTGCCACGCGCGCTACTCCCATCAATGTCATCCTTTTTATATTCGCTGTCAATTGCATATAGTCTTTGCTCATAACTTTTAGAAAAACTTTCAATAGACAAGGAGTTGTAGCCGAATATAGGAATTTGTGATTGGGGGATAATGTCTATTGGAACTGATGTGTGTATAATACGCTCACACATACAAAGTAGTGGGAGGAGGTGAAATGGAACAAGTGACGAAAAATCAATCACCCCCCTTAACCACCACTACAATAGGAGAGCACAAATGAAAATCATGGCCAGGCACATCACCTGCTACACCAGGCCCTTGGCTCATCCCTTGAAAATACAAAGCGACGGCTCATTTACATGGATATCCTCTCCTGTTACTCCCTGGTCTAACGCAATAAAGAAATGCCATCATGGACAACGATAACAACAACAATAGCCCCTACATAACAAAGGTCAGTTTATACTTTCTTACTTTAATTCTGTATAATAAGGTATGGCTGCTAGTATATGTGTCGTTGGATGTGCACCAAATGCACCCTTTTTCGGATTGCCAAAGGGCGCATGGATAGACCAGATTTATGGATAACGCATTACAAGAAGCTCATTATCACCCATATCTTTTCTTAGCATATACACAATGGACATCATATCATCAGCCATTCTTCTTCCTTTCCCCTTTATGTTTTCCGCCCTCGACATTATTCTCCTTGCTGATATGCTTGTTTGGGAAAGCAAGACAGTGTTGCACTTTCCTTCATAAATATGGAGCATCATATGTCTCCGTAAAAGAAGCACTTATGAAATGATCACCGCCGAGATAAAGATGACTCGGGGGTCAAAACAACCAATATACGGAAATAAGCAAATGACGATCATTGGGGTGTAGTGTGTTGGTGATTTGGCAAGGAGATAAGCTGTACTGCTATTGAAATGGTGCTTGGCCATCGATAGTTTATATGCAGAACTTTCAACAGCGGCATGTAATGCATGCGAGCTTATGCCCTTGGAATTATGAATCGATACGGGATTTTTGAAATCAACCTTTTTGAAGTATATAGATCTAACATATCGCATCGATGGACAAGCAGTACTAGGGAGTGCTCGAGGAGATATACATACGCCCCTTCTCAACCAACCCTATTCAACGACACACGCGCTCACGCATGTACCACCAACATCGGGCGCGCATTATATCCTGTCTTAGTCATGTATACCCAAATATGGGATATGTTGCTGTACAAATTACACTTTCATTCGCCCAGAATAATGTGAATGTGTGTGTGTGTGTGTGCGTGTGTGTGTGTCATATACTATACTACTGCTACTGCTACAAGAAATGGGATAAGGGAGAAAGATATAGTAGGGGAATATTTGTGATAATAATGCAATGTGTGTTGTTGTCGGTAATCGCGTTCTTGCTGTATTTGGATCAGATGCTTACTTTGAGACGTCTTAATGTCAGCTTTAACAATTCAACGGCTATAATGTGTATCGAAAGAGATACAATAACCATAACCCATGATTGCCAGCCAACATAAGTGAGTTCCAGCCACGTTGAGATTCCTAACGGATTATGATGGATTAGTATACGATCTGCAGGGATATTGATGATGATGATGCCTTGTGCTGAAGTTTCCATACATATGGAAGATGAAATAAAATGCTTATTTGACTTACCAGGAGCATAGATTCCCAGGATTAAAAAGAAGAAGGAGATGAGGAAAGCTGCAACCATCCAACGATTGCTCAGCAATCCCGTTTTGAATACTGAGAGATGCACACTTCGAGAGAGAAAAGAATGCGTCAATTGAATGGTGGTAAGACAAGTAAATGCCTACATCATTAACGCTTAGTAATGTTGCCAAGTTCATAAAATTACCATACTTACCAAGGACTGAGCTTCAGGAACAGGGTAATTGTATCGGTATAATGCAAGTACATAGCTTCCAAGTGTAAGGGCAGCAATGAGCAATGATTGGGACAAGATGACGATCCATACAGCAAGAGTAACCACGCCCGTGTTAGGATCGCGTGGTGAACGTTTCATTAATGTTTTTTCACGTGGCTCCACACCAAGCGCCATAGCAGGTGGAATGTCAGCTATACATGGATGATGAGCAACAGCAAACATGATAAGAAAAGGAGTCATGAGAGTGTACCTATAATATTGGCCCAAAGGATCATCATGACGGTAAATGGAGTTTCGATATTGGCAATAGAACATGTTAACATCAAAAAGATCTCTGATCCATTGCAGCTGAGCAAGTATACGATGAATTTGAGGATATTGTCAAACACGTGTCGACCTTCCTCTACTGCCGATACAATTGTTGTAAAGTTGTCGTTTAATAAGACAAGATCAGCAGCTTGTTTAGTGATTTCGGTACCAGCTTGGCCCATTGCAACACCCACATCAGCTGACTTGATTGCAGGTGCATCTAAAAGTTCATGCTCAAGGTTAATGTGTGTACAATATACAGACATCATTAACAAAGAGCTTACCATTGACACCATCTCCTGTCATAGCTACCAGCTCACCACGCTGTTGTAACGCTCGTACAATCGTCAACTTGTTGTCAGGACTCACTCTTGCAAACACATTAGGGAACGGGTCGAGTGAAATGATTGCTTCTTCCGAAAGCAAGTCAAGTTCACGTCCGAGAATAGCTCTGCTCTGGATATATCCAAATATATGTTAGTGAATTCACTACAACTATTGGAATCTATCTTACCATGCCCGGAACATCACGCTTGAATATACCAAGTTGAGAAGCGATCGCAACAGCGGTTTCCACATGATCACCTGTAATCATCATTACGCGAATACCAGCTTGTTGGCATGTCTCCACAGATTCTTTAACACCTTGCTTGGGAGGATCAATCAAACCAATGAGACCCAAAAAGGTAAAATCATTTTCACCAATCGATTCCAACTTCTCGTCATCCATATCAGGTACACGCTTAAATGCTAAGCCAAGCACACGCAAGCCTTGTGATGCCATGCGGGAACTTTCATCTGTGACTTTGGTGGCAAATGTATCATTCATTGCCAGCGTATGATTATCATGTTCGTCAGTTGAAATGCCTTGATCAGTAGTGATACCAGTGTCCAATTCGTTACTCTTGCAGTTGCTGCTACTGCTATTGTCTGTCATTGTGCTGGAGGAGGTGCTGGCACTATCAATTGTAAAAGCTGATGGAATAGGAGGTGGCGGTGGTAATGGTGATGATAAAGATGATGTTGTGGTAGCAGGTGCAAGATATGTTGTGCATTTGCGTAATAATTCTTCGGGAGCGCCTTTACAGAGCATATATAATTGACCCTTGTTATCATTCTTGGTAGAAGGTCGATATATAGTACTCATCAACTTGCGTTCGCTATCAAAAGCACGTTCAAACACTTTTTGCATATCTTCAGTACCAGTCCAGTAATCACGCCCAATATTGGCTTTTTGAGCAGCTACTGTTAATGCTACTTCGGTTGGATCACCCACTGTTGTCCAGTTGCCTTGGTCATCACATTTGACAGAAGCGTTATTGCAAAGTGCGGATACCATTAATGCATGCCGTAAATGAATTGTATATGTGTTTGGCATAGTACGATCAATGGGTCTGGTACGCATAGCAGCATAGTTGATTGCATCATTTTGATGCATTTGCTCATCAGTGTCGACAACTGTACGTCGTACATGAATCATGCGTCGGCGTAATTCAGCAGGTTCAACGATGATATCTCCATGTGTTGGATCAAGTGATGTTGACTCTGTAAATCGATATAGTGCATCATCGGCTGTCCACAGTTCTGATGCACCCATTTTGCCTTCAGTTAACGTTCCCGTCTACAGTGGCACATGTTAATCCAATGACAACAAATGTAAGAAAAAGGAAGAAATAAATTTGCCTTATCGGAACAGATAACGGTGACACTACCCAGGGATTCTACAGCAGGGAGAGTTCGAACAACACATTGCCTATCATCCATCAATTGCAAACAAATGTTAGTATGCATGAAATACAAACAAACAAATCAGTATAAGGAAAGCATACTTTGCTGCCATACGGCGAACTCCCAATGCCATAGTCACTGTCGTTACAGCTACCAAGCCTTCAGGGATAACTGATACTGCAAGACTATGCACAACATGTGAATGTCACATCAAAAAGATATCCATATGTATGTATGCATTTACCTTAAGCCAATGTTGACGGTGGTACGAACATCATGCTTCCATGCAATCCCAATGACTACTACTAGTGCACAGAGTACAATGGCAATAAGCACAAGGATCTTGCCCAATTTATCAAGGCGTCGTTGAATAGGTGTCTTTTGCTTTCGCTTGGATCCTGCTTGAATGGCTGAACTAATTTTACCAATCTGGTATCAAATGTTTGTGTGGGTCTTTCAGAAAAAAACAAGGAGTCGATTTAATCATGTTACCTCGGTTTGTTCACCAGTACGCACAACAATGCCCCTACCACGACCACGAGCCACAGTAGTGGACATGAAAGCATTACCGAGACAATCGCCGAGAGGAATGCGTCGCGACTATGGCATAAAATATGGTTCAATCAGGGGTAAGAAAAAAGGGGGAAATCATACGTCAGATAGCATGTAAATTTATCTTACCTTAGCCTTGATTGCATCCGTTTTCTTTAGCACTGGTAAACTTTCACCAGTAAGGATGCTTTCAACCAACTCTAGTTGTGCAACATCGATCAACCTGATATCAGCAGGCACTGCATCTCCCTCATCTAATACTGCCAAGTCACCAGGAACCAGATCTTCTGAATCCACCATAATATGTTCTCCATCGCGGATGACTTGTGCCTTTGTTTTAAATTCATTGTGCTTAGTACACAATGAATCGAGTCATTGTAATTGCAAATACCTGTGGTACAGAAAGATCCATAAGTGCACTGAGAGTTTTGCTTGCTTTCCATTCTTGTGTGAACCCAATCACAGTATTGAGTACCACTACAATCAAAAGAACCGCCATGCTGTTGAATTCTTGTTGACCAGCTTCCACAACTGCAGCTGCAAGTAAAAGTAGCACCATAAAGTCGGTTATTTGGGTCCAGAGCATCTTTAATGCACTTGGACGCGGAGGATCCGGAAGCTTATTAATACCATACTGTTCACGTAATGCAGGTACAAGAGCACCTGGTAGACCATGTTCAGGATGCGTATGTGGAAACATGTTCAGTAGCTTATCAACTGATCGATCGAAATATAAAGCAGGAGGTGGTGGCAGTAATACTGTGTTGTCGGTAGGTACTACGACACCACCACGGGGCATTTTTGTTGTTGTTTTTTGCTTTGCAATATCACTTGCTAATGAAGATCCCAGCAACTTTTCCATATCATCTTGTTCCCCTTCCTTGATAAGATCACGCCAATCATCAATGTGTCGTGGAAAAAACTCGGTCAAGAGTTGCACAATAGCAATAGCACCCTGCTTTTGTTCATCCGTGCAGTAAGGTTGACACCGATAATGGATCTTGAGATGGTTTTTGAGCTCATACACATCTTTTTCTCCTACCACAGCACGAAACTCGGCAACTGGATAAAATAATTATCTATAAGTGCCACATTTCCCATACTCTGGTACACCAGTACAGAAAAAGGAAAGAAGTGATCGATTATGGTGCACACGCTAAACTTGCCTTCTTCAAGGAAATCGCCAAAGAGAAAGAAAGCCATATCGGCAGCATGTGTGGAGCGCTTACGTAGCAAATGTCCTTCAGTATGCCCAGCATTAAGCAAGAGCGCTTCACAGAGTCGTCGCATTAACTTGATATCAAGGTGTGGTTGAGATCCACCTTGAATGCGAAAATGCATCACGTAACATAGCCCTTCGAGTACTTCTTCGAGAGAAATATTCTTGTTTTCTTTAACATCAAAGAGATCGTGAACTAATAAACTAACGTGTTAAAATATGGATCGTTCAAGATAGTATTATGATTACCATGTATCTCGATTTGTTGTTCGACTGAAGCCTTGCCGTCATTGATAGGTATGTCGATAACAGCATGTTGTGGACTATGGCTGTCGTCCGTTTGTGGGTGCTTTGACATTTAGTTGTCGATCCAAAGTGAGGAGAGACAAGAGAATAAAAAGGAAAAGGACAAATAAAAAGAAGATGCTACCAATCACTTTTATGCACGGCTATCACCCTCTACGGCTGTGTGTATCCCCGATCCATGCTAATATTGTTGGAAAAGGATATGAGAGGATGCTTCGCATAAAAGGAAACCCACACGACCTCGCCTTGCTGCATTCGACATGTGCAGAGCAAACCATGCAGCTTTGTTATTTTCTGTTTTGACCTATGGTACAAAGTTTGACCTGCTCCATCATCAATGATGCATACAACAATGACACACAGCGTAATATCGGGGATTATATAATTCAACAATGAAAAAGTGTCTCTTGGTGTGTGCGAGGTAGTACATGGTGTAGTTGTATACAAACATTTCCACCTTGCTGATTCAGGGTTCTTTGTGCGTGTGTAGTGGAAGAATTATGGGTATAGATGGATGATGGCGTAGAATGGAGTAGCATCGATCAACGAATGAGAAAAGAGATGCTGTCTAACAAAACTGCATCATATACACATCATGCTTAGTGGCGTGTAGAATGCCATGCAGTAACACACTTACGACATATATATCGTTCTCCCGTTTACATCAGCTGACTAAGACGCTGATTTTGTAAAACCATTCAGTTGACCCTGACATGAACGTTGGTTTGATTGGGTGGCATAAACCGATGTCATGCAAATTGGCACATCATTTTCATAACAAACGTAGAGTTGGTTCCAAACGATCATGTACGTAATGCCGATCAATTTTAGCGCTGCATTTGTTGGCGTGTTATCCGAAGAGCCACTGCATCAAGTGGAAGTATATATATGTCGGATGTGCGTAGCACGATATTATTATTTTGCAGAAGGATATGGTTTATTGTAAAAAGGGGGGCAATAACACATGACATGTGAGTATAGTCTCTGATTGTATAAGTAAACGACACCATCTGTCAAAGTTAGCAACAGAACGCACAAAGCCATATGGCTATGCTGATCCCGCCATCCATATGCAAAGTATCGAGAGCTATCCAGAAATAAATCATGTCTTGCATGCATACATAAACACAAACACTATTCTCAAAGTTGCCGAAATGACTAATGAATGACATGCCGGTTTCACGATCTTGTATGTTTTTGGTTGGTGTTTTATTGCTATAGTATAATAGGATGAAAAGGGGATTCTAAAGTTGAGACATGCTACCCAATAAGGCCTGTGTCCGCATAATCTACAATCATGATGGTGTAAGTAAATGCATCCAGATTTGTTCATTCTCTTTGCCTACCTCGAGAGCCTGCTTAATTTCCAAGTGTCGACGAGCAGCATCCAACCAATCAGCTGCCAAGTGTTTAGGCCATCCCTTGAGTTGATTCACTTCACGAGTTGCACTTTCAAGATCATTTTCACGTTCAAGATAGTATTCAGCACGAGCCATACGCGATTCAAGATCATCACCAGGAACCAAGCCTTGCTTCTTAAACATCAACTTGCTCATAATGATAGAAATGATATGGGAGATCATGCTGCTACCCTCCTCAGGTATAAGCGAAGCGTGACGTACTTCAGCTGCTACATTAGCAAATCGTTCTTCGAGTTGTGCTTTAGAATCAATGCCGTGTCGTGCCACAGTTTCAGAGATGCTACGTGCAACCACTTGTACAAGTTCATCGTTACGTCGTTCTACAAGATCAGCAAAAGGTGATGCTGGTGCACTGATAACAAGCAAAGTCTGTAATTCATCCAAGAAAGCTTGCTGATTGCCAGCATATGCAGCACGCTTAAGAGCATCCACAGCAGCTACAAGTTGATGAGCCTTGCGTGAATCATCCAAATCTTCTGCATTTTGGTAAGAAAGTTGTTCAAGCAAGCGTTGACGTACAGCCACTTCATCGACACGTGCCAATTTGCCACCACGTTCAGTTTCAACCTGTTGACGCACTTGACGCATGAATTGACGATTGAGCTCCACAGCACGTTCCTCAAGTTCCTTGGTCATGGCAGCCTTGAATTCTTCATGCTGAGTATTCAATTGCTTGATAGCAAGAGCTTGATACTCTTTCTTAATCTCTTCAGCTTCAATAGCAAATTCGCGTCTGATCTTATCCTTCTTTTCTTGAACACGGTCAATGGATCGTTCACGTGCAGCATTGATCTTTGCATCCATTTCTTCCAAATGCTTTTCAACATGAGAAGCAAGAGCACCAGATTCATTAGCAAGCTCCTTGATATTCTTGAGAACACGATCCTCATCGTTGCACACCTTGCGATATTCACGATATAATTGTTCAACTTCATGAGATCCATAATCAGCTAAGCGTTTGGCATGACCCTTGAGACCGATTTCATTCAACATCTTGACCAAAGTTTGAATAGTTGCAGCCAATTCATCCAACTTGGGTTCACCAATAGGTTTAAATTGGGGTACAGGAGCATCTTGATCTGTTTCAATCACATTGGAAAAGATGGCACCACGTCGGCTGAATTTGCGTCGAGTAGTGGTAGTAGGGATACTACCATCAGATGATGGGATCTTGGGTGCATCCTTGTCACCAGTCAATTGAGCATAAGCATCTTGAGCATACTCGTACAAATCAGCAGCTGTATCCTTTGCCTTGAGAGCATAACCTTGCACTTGTCCAGCAGCAGAAACAGCCGTGTTCTTCCATTCAGTAGCAGTGTCCAAGTTCTTTTTAAATTCTGCATCGTGCATAGCGTCTTCAATAGCATCCAACACCTGTTCACCACCTGGTACATATGTCGTGTAAGTGTCGTGAAACGCTTCATTGTGTAATGCTGCATAGGTCGCTCCACCATATAATGTCACTCCCAATGTTGTTGTCCAGAAAAGCTTTTTGCCGAAAGAGCTCTTTTTCACTGTCGTGGTGGTGCTGGCGTTGCCATTGGTTGCTTCAGTTGCATAGTATCGCGACACCTAGCAACAACAACAACAACAACAGTGAGATTGAGCAATCACAAGCACAAAGAACCAACCCATTTACCTGATGAAAGCGTGTACCAGGGGCTGCTCGGGTACCTGCCCTTGCCAATGCGGAGGCACCTTTCAGCATGTTGGATATATAGAGTGACAAGAGGTCAGCAAGCAAAAATCTGGCTTAAAAAACAAACAGCGCATGCAAGGGTTGACTGGCAATGATGGTAAACGCCTAAAATCCTTGCCATTCAAATCATTCATATTTCCAATTCATACAAGCATATAGAAAACCCATTGATTTCTTTATAAGTTATCATTCCATTGTCATATAAATGCTTATATAAGATAAACATTGAGATGTGTTGTTAGCTTCCACAGTTAATTTTGCTATTCATGCACCTTCTTACAACGATAATGTTCCTAGGATAATGGAAGAGCCTCTTTGATGGCTGTATGTTGCTAATAAATGACTATGCTCTTTCATAAGGGCTTAATAATATCAACTATTCCCATGTCCTTTCAATAATCATTATCATATCTGTTCTGGTATCATTGATCTCTCGCTCTTTAATGACCAAACATAACAATGGACTATGATTGACACTGCTAATGGGAATAATAGCACAAGTTGGGATAATGAAATATGTCATGTTTAGTATGGTACTTTTTAGGAATATGTTCATGACCATGACAATCAATATGAAAACTTATCTGTGATTCCTTTCAATGAGCATTCTCATATGAAAATGTATAACATTTATTCTTTGATTGTGTACGAGCTAAATGGAGGACTATCTTGACAATGCATAGTGCAATCATGCAATCATTATAAGCTATCACCGCTTGCACATTGTTACCATGAACCGTTTCTATTGCATTCAAATGATCAACAAACAAGGGATGGAGGATAAGTGTTCGGATCTTGCTACCAATTTTATCAGTTTCCAGTCACTTCATTCATCATCTTCTCTCCTTTATCAACGACCACGACCACAACGACGACGACGACGCATCCACAATGTCCATGAAAAAGCTACAGAGTGAGTAGCTTACACACATTTTTTATTACCGTCCACGTCCACCAACTCCTTCAACACGCGCATAAAACATACACACGCGTTGACGTTATTCGTCTTTTCATTCGCTTGCAACAATGCACTCACTTTGTCCATTTCAATCTAGCCGAGATTGACCGGGTGCTGAAGAAAGTGAGCGAAGGTGTCGAGATCTTTGAGACCATCTTTGACAAGATACATTCGACAAACAACATGAACCAGAAAGAGAAATACGAACAGGACTTGAAAAAGGAGATTAAGAAGTTACAGCGACTACGTGATCAGATCAAGACATGGTTATCGTCGAATGAAATCAAGGACAAACGTGCACTGCTGGAGAACCGTAAACTTATCGAGTTCCAAATGGAGCGGTTCAAGACGATAGAGAAGGAAATGAAGACCAAGGCATTTTCCAAAGAAGGTCTTATGCTTAAGGAAAAGATGGATCCCAAGGAGAAGGAGAAGATGGATGTTTGCGAATGGATCACTACCACCAAGACCGAGATAGAACGACAAATGGAAGCTGCAGAAGCAGAGATCGAGACATTACAAGGAACATCAAAACGCGGCAAGAAAGATCACAGCCGACTGGAGCGTATCAGTGAGCTTGAACACCATTTCGAACGCAACAAGTACCATCTTGGTCGCTTAGAACTCATCCTCCGATTACTGGAAAACGATCATTTACAAGTGGATAAGGTATGCGCTTATAATTTCTTATTTTCAATCCACTCAACTCATACACACACTATTATAGGTCGCTGCTATCAAGGACGATGTGCAATACTATGTGGAATGCAATCAGGTATATATATATATTGATTCATCAGCTACCGGAATGTCACTTATTCAAATGAACTTAGGATCCTGACTTTGAAGAAGATGAATTCATGTACGACGATCTGAATCTGGAAGATGATGAGGAGCTATATCCTATTACAACAGATGATTACTTTGCACATAATGAAGGTGCGTGGTTCATTGTTTCAATTCATTTACTGACAGATGACTGATCTATTCATTGATATAGCCAAACCAGATCCTAAGGAAGAGGATGAGAAACCACATTCCAAACGAGCTGCACGAGAAAAAGAGCGTCAGGAGAGAGTGAAAGAGAAGGAACGAGAAAAGGAGAAAGAGAAAGAAGAAGAGGTAAGTGCTCTTATCAAATAGGTATTTGCATTAGCTAACATGATATCTCATTAAGACCACACCACAAAAAATCCTCAGTCCCAAGTCAAGTAAGATATATACTCGATCTCTTTGTTGACAAATGATGTTGATCTGACCAAAGTTATAGAAGATCCAGTTACACCTTCATTGGAAGAACCCAAATGTAAGTATTTAATGATTTTCTTTGTGGGATGCTTGTACTAATTAGAATTTCATGCAGCAAAATCCAACAGCACCAGTCCCCTAAAGACGCCCAGTTCAATCAAATCCACACCAGAAGTGATAGCACCGTCAACTACGGGATTGAAATATGCACAGGCTGCAGCTGCAGGTGTTTCTACGTCAGGTTCCCATGACAGTTTATCCAAGAAACAGGATAAGATACCCGGTGCAAACGAGAAGCCAGTAGAAAATGCATGGACGAAACCCCCAGAAATCATTGATCAAGTCAAGGAAGATAAACAACGACAGCATGCGATACAGCAGCCTGGTGCTTCATTGTTATCATCACAGTATCCCGCCAAGGTAATCTCATGGATATTGAGATACGGTATTTGATAGATGCTTACTTTTCCTTTTATTAGTCACCTGATACTTCCAGTGTACCACCGGATATGAGTGAAGCACGCTTACCATCATCACTGGCAGATCTTGCAACGGCATTTGAAGCCGTCAAAGCTAAAGGTAAGACCAGTAGAGTGGATATGTATGATGAACTAAGAACAAATGACTGATGTATGTGATACTCTAGGTATAGGCAAAGCGGATATGATGTATACACATCAGATGCTGGATACAAGTTTACAGCATGTACCTGATCTTATTGATTCTGAACGGTAAGCGTATGCTAGTGCCACGTTGAAGAATATGCCAAACCTAATACAATTCATTCCTAGGCCAAAATCTTATCAACCTGCCAATCCCTATCCCACACCCAACTATTATCCACAACAACCCTTGGCCGTCTTTGACAACCCTGTTTTATTCGAGAAATTCGACATGGATGCATTGTTCTTCATATTTTATTACCAGCAAGGAACCTATCAGCAGTAAGTGCCCATGAATGCATTTCACGAATCGAGGCTCACAATGATGTATCAGATACCTTGCTGCAAGGGAACTGAAAAAGCAATCATGGCGCTTCCATAAAAAGTACCTGACTTGGTTCCAACGTCATGAAGAGCCCAAAGTGATCACTGATGACTATGAACAAGGCACATATATCTATTTCGATTATGAAGGTTCATGGTGCCAACGAAAAAAGACTGATTTCCGGTAAGATCAATAACAATGCTTTCACTTATGTTTAAATGATGACTGATTGCTGTATTCTTTTGATATGCTAGGTTCGAGTACCGATACCTTGAAGAGGCATAAGCTCTTATTATTGAGCATGATGTCACCCCCACTATTACTCCTCTTATTGCTAGACACATCATACGCACTCTATCCCATCCTCATCACCTATTCCGACAATATTTTAGCTTCATTTTTGTTTCAAACACGATACTTTCGATAATCATTCAAGTGTATGGATATGGGATCTGTAAGAAAGCGATTGCGAGTACATGGGATTTAAATCTATGTATAACCCAAAGTTTTAACAAGAAATGATACATGCCAACGATATTGTACAATCATGATGGCACTTCAGAGTGCAAGCACATACGCTGACCAACTATATAAATAAATCCATAGTATATCTTGAGTGTGATGCAATCAGTAGAGAGAATCTGGGGGATCCATTGTTCCGTGTACAGTAAAGCACGCCCAGTAATTCAAAAGTTCGAGAGTCACATGTCCTTTGAGATAAGCAAACGATATGTATGTGCATAGGCGCCTGTTGTGTACCAGCAATCTTTAACGTATCAACACTTTTTACCAACAAAACGACATGAGAGATGGATGGGTGGTCATATTTTTATATTATTTTAAAAGTGAATGGTCTAATACAATGTGTCAAGTACATGCATGGCAACACAAGGTGGTGGGGATTGGGATGATCAAAATCCTATTCTGAGTGGTTGTGGCTCGTGACGGTGTTGCCCTGGCAGCAGGCAAATCCACAAACAATATTTTTCGCTCTTTTGCTTGGTTCCTTGCTCCAACACATACACACAACACCGCCATGGTATGCGACACTATTTCTCGACGCCAACAATGACTTGGTTCTTATCATATATGATATAGCTTCGCTTTTCCTCTACCTTGTTGACGCGCTCTTCTGCTGCCGCCCGCCAATCCGCTCGGTACGTTTGACAGCATTGCTTATTGCAAACTTGCTCATGCGTTGTTGTAGTGTTGCTCCTGCTATTGCACGACGTTGCTATGCCACTGAACCTCTTCCTACACCTGGTTCCAATAGCGGTGCTTCCGTCGATCCTAAAATCGCCAGCATTGTTGATCAGATCGAGACTCTTACTCTTTTGCAAACTTCTGAACTTGTGTCCCAACTCAAGGTAGAAATTACGATACGTTATTTGGAATGATGGTTGTGCTTATAAAATTGTATTAGACTCGTTTGAACATTGAGGATATTGCTATGCCTATGGCTATGCCAATGGGTGGTGCCATGCCTGCTGCTGCTGCTCCTGCTGAAGAGGAAAAGCCCGCCGAAAAGACTGAATTCAATGTCAAGCTTGAAAAGATTGATGCTACTGCCAAGGCTAAGGTGATTCGTGAAGTCAAGAACTTGGCTGGTTTAAGTTTAGTGGATGCCAAAAAGTTTGTTGAAAGCGTGCCAAAGGTGCTCAAGGAATCTGTACCAAAGGAAGAAGCCGAGAAGCTCAAAAAGACCCTCGAAGCTTTGGGCGCTACTGTTCAATTGGAGTAAAAAAAAAAGTTGTTTTATTTGTAATAGAAACGATTCATTTCATGTGCATAAAAAAGAGAAAACACACGTATATTCAGCAATGGGTTTATTTGATGGGGAAAGAGAGAAATGGAGAGAGAGAGAGAGAACATGGTGCAACTCATGTACATAAAGATTGTTGAGGGGAATCTTCAAAAGGTAGAGGATCGATGTCGGATGGTATAGTCTCATTCTTCTTTTACCAATCTTTCTTGATATCAAAAGACCAATTCCACTCAACGTGGGTAACACCATCGTCATCAACGAATTTGCTCTACATTATCAATATTAATGATCAATTGTATGCACTCTTGTCTATCCATCATCTCTACTTACTCTAGCATCATAATGACCACGAGCAAGCATACCTGAGGGTGCTTCTTCCAATTGGAACTTCTTTTCATAGGCATCAGCAGCAGGACCATAGCTGCCAATCATCTCCTCAGTCTTGTCAACTATCCATTGAAACCTTATTTAGTTTGTCACTCTAATACAATGAATAAATCGTCATCCAACTCACCTCGCACGCCCTTACGCTTGACAACCTGCAAGTATTTGAGACCGGAGACCACCTCGTGCTGAACACTGATAGCGAGATTGACAAGGTCAATATCCATCACTACTACGAACACAAATATCTGATATTACTAACCGGAATCTGACCTTCATGCGGTATTCAACACCCTCCTTGATAGTAAAGGGAGTCGATTTGGCCTTCTCAATAGCGTCTATGAGGATAATATTAATAGGATGTTCGATCACGCACTATTGTTCTATATGCTTACCGGGTGTAGACAAGTCAATCTTGACATCTTCACGGTCTTGAACTTCAAGTGCAATATATTCAACAACAACCTATGCGATGAAATCATATGAGTTGTGGGGATAAAAAAAGGAGTGCCTGTGTGTGTGCGTTGTGTGCGGGGAAGGTGGATGATGAGATACATCTACTTACTCGACGAGAATCATCAGTTGGAGCAGAAACTAATGATCATTAAGTACATGAGTCTTTTATACATATATGAATGCATTGAATGTTCTTACCTTCACCCTTCAAACCCAAGGATTCTTTCCATTTTTTCAAAGACTCGTCTTGGGCGTCAAGAGAATGATATTCCTGCAAGCTTTTCTTTTCACCTGGCTTGTAACCAGCAGTTTGACTAGGAGCAAGGTCTTCGTCTTCGTGATGAGTAGACATGATATGTGTGTGCGCTTCTTTGATGATGCTGAAAGGAATCGAGCAACAATGGAACAAGATGGAAAAGAAGTGCTCACCCCAGGTCGCGAGAGAGAATCAATGTGCGCGTATTGGATGTTCCCCTTCATCCTCCTCCCCCAATACTGCGGAGCAGCACATTACTGCTTCACACACCAATGGTCTTAGTAGAATATTGCTTTCATCTCCATGACACCCTATCACTCATATTTGGGTGATATCCATAGTTACATTGTCAAAGAGAATAAATGATTTTAACACTTGTTCATGTACATCATATTCTGGGCGTGAGAGCAAATTGGATTGTGTGAGATTATTCCGCCACCTATTCCAGAACAGTAGAACACGTGCAATTGTCGGTTTCTCTAAACATTGATACCAACATTCACACCATAAATTATATATGATCCCTTTACGTGTACCAATGATTTTACCTCGCAACTGACAATATCCATCATCAAACAATGACATCCACTTGCTATCAAGTTCTCTGATTTGCTTCTTCTTCTACCACGTGTGCCATTAACCTATGCTCAATCCAAAAGGGATCCTAGTTTGGGATAATATGCATGTATGTTTTAGCAGTCGAGTACTGTACCCAACAATGATGATCCAATTGCATTGATATCAGTAATCAAAAACTACCTGGGCATCGTCGACAACGTGATGTGCCATCTCGCTCCCACGGAGGTGGTATCATAATAGCTTCAATCACATGGCACAGACGCCTGTCATCTCAATGTCACCTGTCAATGCATTGTCACTGTCACATTGTCACATTGCTATTGTGCTCCATCTGCATACTCTTGCACATCTTAGTACGCTATATCATGACGACCATAAGTGTTATCTGGCATGGGTGTATATGAGATATTCTCCAAGAGGAACATGCACAAAATGATCATGATTTCTGCCATCTTACTGATCATATACTCTATACTACGAGAACCGTTTATTTTTGCTCATATACACATAGAGAATGGGAATCAGAGATTCACTTCGATGAGTGCGATAACATATATGTGTGTAACATCATTTGCTGTTACCTGCAGCATTTTTGAGATGAAGCAGTGATTAATCGACAAAGTACCCAATCCCAACTCCGTCTAATTGTCGCTGATGATTTCCGTGGATATGAATGTGAAAACCAAGACCAATCTAGGGTGCAATGGTCTCAATGATCTGTGTATATGTGTTCGTATGGATAAACACGTATCCATCGGCAAGGGATGATCGATCATGTTGAGCTTATATTTCCATGCATTGTTTCTTTTGAAGGGGTGGATCTTGCCCAAAAACGCTTATTGTGCCTTTTTTTGTGTCACATCACGAAACTAAGTCCGCAAAGTTCTCGCACTCTTTGCTCTCCTTGTGCTTTCTTTTTTTTTTCGCCTGAAATTCCCAAGGGACTCAGCGCAGATAATAAATCCATCTCCTGTCGTTACAATAACTTCCTTATGTTTTGCTATATTAGGAGTTTATATGCTGAGCAAGGACAAGTTGAGAGTGAAGTACAACGCGCCGATAGCGAACTATAGATGTACGTATACGTGCTTCAATTTCCAGCAGCAGCTGCGAGTAATATTAGGGATTGGGGGACAATGGGGGCATGAATGATCCCGACGCACCAATCCAAGACGTGGGGATGCTATATTATTGATGCTGTTATGTAACAAAAGCGTGGGTACAAAGAACAACGAATTGTTTTTGGGTAGTTCGTAATGGATGTAGTACCAATGGAAGATATATGTATGGCATGTGCAATGGAAGCGTCAGCAGTAGTGTTATGTGTACATGTGTGTTGGGGAGAAACATATAATGCAAGTAATCGAGACACCGTGCACGACCACCTTTTGCTGACTGACCATGAATAGGTGGGAAAAGGAAAAAGAGGGTCTACCAAACCCCCATTTAAGTAAAGATAAATAGCCACAGTTATATTTGTGTGTAAGCCCTTGTTGCTTTTAAGCCTTACATCTTCTCGCCTCTTGTAGAACGGGCCCTCTTCTTTCATTGCTCCGTCGTGTCACCTTGTATTTTTTCTTGGACGCACAAGAAAGCACAAGCAGCTTTATCCAATCCTTTCTTTCTTTTTCTCCGTTCCGTAATATAAACAACATGGATGATATTGATCACACACTTGGTCGAATGCATTTGAACAACAATAACAGCAGCAATAACAGCACAACATCATCAGAGCCACTTGCACCAAGTGCTCGTGAGTGTCTTATCCAAACCATTGGTCAAGTAAATGATGATTCTCTTCGCCAACAGCTCAAAGTCAACTTGAACCGACTTGTCACAGACCATGATCGTTTGGTTACCATGGTTCAACAGCATTCACAAACACTCGAAATTGAAAATGATCAATTGAAAATTGCTCTCCGAGATCAACAACAAAGATATGAAAAAGCAGTACGAGAAATGCAGTTTTTTAAGAAAAGATTCGATGTCATGAGCAAGGCACAGCAGCAACAACAACAACGTCAATCCATAAGCTCTGATTCTCCCAGTGAAGTTTCCTCAAGTGGAGGTAGTAATGGCCAGCCACCACTACCACCATCAATAATGAATGGAACACCAAATACAGCACCACCACCACCACCACCCAATGCACCCTTACCAGCACCACCACCACCACCATCAGCAACAGGTGTTAATTTCCCCTTGACACCTACAAGTCCGCAGCCATCATTGTCGATTCATTCCGACCCAATTCTTCGGCCATCACGATCTTCCTCTTCATCCAATAACTCATCTCATTTGCAACATTATCAAGCTTATTGGAATACCACTAGTAATACAACACCATCATTTACTTCATCATCTTCGACTGGATCATTACGCCATCGTGCAGTACCACCTCCTTTGCATAATTCCACAAGTCTGGACCCTTCATTTGAATCACCACGTTCTTTGAAACATAATCCATCCATTTCATCGGCATCCACCTCTTCAGGATATCCTTTGAGCCCCACACAATCTGTTAGTTCATCCACGACAACAACAGCCAATCCCATGATTCTCCAACGACGTGTTGACCCACTCATGTTTGGTGGTTCAGATGCCTTGTGGGATACCATTGCCAAGAGTCAGAACAGCGATTTCACAGTCGAAAAGATTATCACTAATTTTTTACGTCGTGGTGGTTCACCCAATACAGCAAAACAATCACCTACCCGCCAAGATGTCAAGTATGGATATGGCATGATTCATGCATTGATTGTAACAAAGTCAGCAGGTGCATTGGATTTATTGTTGCAACAAGGCGCTAATCCCAATGCAATGACGCTCAGTGATGATGATAAAGACAAGGTATGTATTCTTGTATTATGATAAGGAGAATGATTTATTCACATATGTGTGTATGGATATAGGTAACTCCATGTTATCTTGCTGCCAAGGTGGGATGGTTGCCAGGATTACAACAACTTGTGCAAGCGGGTGGTGATCTTGTGCAAGCACGTGGAGAAGGATGCAATAAGACAGCTTTGCATGTAGCTGCTGAACATGGTCATTTGGCCATTGTTGAATTCATTGTTGGTTATACGGAAGGTGCTTTGAATCATCTCGTCGATAATCGTCTTGGTGCTACTGCGTTACACTATGCATGTCATACTGCTCATGTTGAACTTGTTACATTTCTTGTCCGCTCATGTCATATTGCAGTGACACATGCAGATCGTCGTGGTGAACAACCTATTCATTGGGCAGCACGTGCAGGTCGACTCGAGATTGTTGCTTTATTGATTGAACGGTTTGCTTGTGACGTCAATGCTTATATCTCTAAACGTGTGCCTACTCCAATTGAAATGGCAAAGTCTGCAGGTCACAAACGTGTTGTTGAATATCTCAAGAGCCATGGTGGTCTTAGTAGCAAAAAGGTTGACAAGAAGCGTGAGGAGGAACGGATCAAAAAGAGCTCGCCTACTTCACATTTACAATCCACACTCGCTATGAATGGTCTTCTTGGTGGTGATCTTTAAACAGTATTCCCTCATTTTATTGCATATTGTAATTATTCTTTTGTCGTTTAATCCATTGTATACATCGTTGTCATTCTATTCTAGTTGTTTTGTTGTTGTGATGATGATGATTGTTGTTGAAAGATTCTCTGCTCTTCAGCCTTGACTGCTTCATCGGATAAGAATTGCTCATCACCAGTAGCAGCTGGTTTTGGTTGTTGTTCTGGATCAAGTTGTGGTGGAAGTGGAGGATGCTCACGCAACTGATCGGTTTCTCGGATAATGGAAAGCAATTTTGAATCACTAGGAAGATGGGTTCTTAATGTACGCATGCCCTTCTCCATGCCTAAAGCTGCACCCAATGCAAGACCAGTAAAGAAACCCACTATAAATATTGATCAAAATAAGCGTCTCATGATTAATCCATGTTTCATTGTTCATCACTTACAAATAGTAGGAATGCCTGTTGGTTTAGGTCGCGACTTGTCTACAATGATATCCATGTGTGAAAGAACCATCCACAATGCGTGCATGAAACGCGTCGTCGTCATTCTACATACTCCATAAATAACCAGACAATCCAAGCGAGCCAGCACCAGCCGTTGCTATAACAACAGAATATACAGTTTATGTATCTAGAAATGGGAAATGAAAAAGAGCGATCGGTCATGACATACCAAGAGAAATGACATTAAAGACAGCACCTCGAATGACGGTGCGTTCTTCTGGAGTAGGCTCGTACTTTGTCAATTCGTTCTTAATTTCCTCTTTTGACATTGTTGTGAATATGATATTGTTTTGACGTTGGTTGAAAAAGGAGACGTGTGGTAAAATATCAAAGAACAAAGAGACCAAAGTAATAGAAGAGAGATAAATAAAGACTTTGGATACCCCGCTTTTGCCTTTCTTGTTCCACAAATCACCATGTTCACCTATCCCCCTCTACATTTGCATGATTCTTATGATG
Source organism: Lichtheimia hyalospora FSU 10163 (assembly GCA_025094155.1). Classification (NCBI taxonomy): domain Eukaryota; kingdom Fungi; phylum Mucoromycota; class Mucoromycetes; order Mucorales; family Lichtheimiaceae; genus Lichtheimia; species Lichtheimia hyalospora. The sequence continues at coordinate 79,726 of PTRB01000112.1, forward strand.
GTCCAGGCATCCCGTTGCACATGGCCGTTATCGCTACTGTATTAATGTTCATTGCAGTCTTCTTATGTTCTGTATCGTTTCGATATTTCATTTATACCATTGCTATTACAGGATTTCTTATCGGAGGTACATGCACATCATGCTAATCAATGTTGTTACTATGATACTGATCTTGAATATACGTAGCCATGGTGACATGGATGATATTGACAGCAGCCGAACCATTAGGCCATGGGTACCCACGTGCTTCGATAGTCTACACTTGCAATTGCTTTGGTGCTGGAGTAATATTTGCTCTGATACTTATGTTCTACTGGCGTGTGGGACTTTACTTTCTACCAGGTAACATGTCAAGCGTACTCATTTAATCTTCTTCATTATTATTGATTATATGCAAATAGCATTTGCCGGATATATGCTTGCCATCTTTATTTGGTGTTGGAAAGACGATTATATTCTACTCAATGTATACGCAAGGCAATTCACAAGTGTTGGCTTTGCCGTGGGTGGTGTACTCGCTGCATTGGTGTGCGAGTTTATTACTGTGATCTTGGCGACTTCGTTCATTGGTGCTTATTCATTCATGTTTGCCCTTGATTTATTGATCCATGCGGGTATGGTGGATGGACCACGCTTCATGCTTGATTTCAGACCGCGTGTCCAAGAAAAGCATCTATATCATCTATCACAAAAAGTATATGCCATGCTCGGTGGTATCCTTGGCTTATGGCTCATGAGTATCATTTGGCAACTTGCTTATAATCGTGGCAGACGATTTGGTGTTCAAATAGTACCCAAGAAAGACTAGTATTAATTGTTGTAATGATTTGATATATTTCTCAAGTAAAATCCAGTTCAAAAGAGAGAGAGAGAAAAGATAGGGAATTATGTAAACAACAAGGCGGGATCATGAGGGTATAGATAAATAAAGAGAGAGAGAGAGAGAGAAAGGGAGAGGGTTTTTAAATATTCATAATGATAAAGAATGGTGTGGTGTTATCAGGGATGAAGTTGATGTTGATTAGACCATCGGTCTTGTTGCATCCTTCGAAAAGCATCAATAGCATCATCCTTGCGTCTTGCTTGTCGAGACTTTTCAAATTCCCCATCCATCATCGTGCTTGAATCCAGCTCATCTTCATTCAGTGTCTCTAGTGTATAACCCTGCCAATCGCAATCCTGTACCTTGCGATCAATCTCCTTTTGCCAATCATCTTCCATCTTGGATGCGTGATAACCTTTCCAAACTTCAGAATCTTCAGAAGGGGTCGATGATCCACGTCGGCCCGGTGTAGTCGATTCCAATGGTGGGCTTGGATAACCATTCCATGTCTCAGATTCTGTATCATTGGTATTCTTGTTTTCGAGATGATACAAGTATCCATGCCATTCTTCTTCTGAATCATCATTTTCTTGCTCATCCGCTTGTTCTTCAGGTGCCGATGATGCAGGTGACACAACGACTGAAGAGGGTGCAATAGCAGGATTCGTGGTTACTGTAGAAGCAGCTGCAGCGGATGTTGATAGCTTGGTGGTTGGCACAAATTCAGGTGCAGTAGGTGACAAACGTGATTTCTTGGTTTGTTTGCTAGTAGATGAATCCTGTTGTGTCGAACTTGTCATGACTGAATGACTCTTGCCAGCAATAGGAACAGGTGCACTGATAGCATTTGTATCATTCTTTTCTTCTTCTTCTTCTTCCTGGGGCTTATGTTCACTCCATACATTTTGCAAATCCTGAACTTGTTCCTCCTCTTCCTCGACCTCCATTGGTTGTGTTGTTGTGGTAGTATTCTCTTCTTGATGGGTGATTTCAGGAACAGTTGAATGAGTTGTATCAACCACAAGTTCCGCCATATCTCCTTGATCATCATCATCATCATCATCATCATTCTTGGTATCTTGTGATGGATCGTTATCTGTCATGGTGACCACTGGATCAGGCTTGGTATCGATACTTGGACGACGTGATCGAGCGACAATAGGTGTTGCTGGTACAGAAAAGATGGCAGCATCCTCCTCCACATGATCATGTTCTTGGATCATTTCCATTTCATCCTCATCCACATCACAAGCTAGTGATTCCCCTGGTGCAAGTGATTCGACTTGAATACTTTCTTCAATCAATTGATCCTTTGTAAGATAAGCACGAGAAACAAGCCAATGGTAAGTTTGTAAATCTCCTGGAGCCATACGAACAAGGTCTGATGGAGGAACAATAGCGGGTGATCTTAATCCTTCGATATGCACAGGCTTGATCGACATGCGTTTGCTTTTTCGTCTTTCCAATTCCGATTCATTCTTTGATCCATCCTGTTGCTGCTGTAGCAACTCATCTACTGGTAATTCCGTCGTAATACTTTGTTGACACAATTCAAGGATAGCAACGACACCAGATAATTTGCGAGCTCCTGGTGCTGATAGAACAGCTGAAACGGATACACGATCACCAGCAGTATATTCCTTGATAATGGAGTGAATCGATGCAAGATGGGGTTGAATCCAAGGAATAGCCATCATCACTTTAGCTCCATTGTTGTACAAGAGATTCAATTTACGATGCAACATGTCATGATATGCTTGATAATTCTTGGAAGGTGATAACAAATGGGCAAGATCACGATACATGTCGCGTGTACGAGTAGGACAAGGATACCATAATCGACGTAAACGACGTACTTCAGGTAACATGAGTGCTTTCATAACACTAGCGAAACCTGAGAAATCTCTGTAGACATGAACAAGAAGATAAGCGACACGCACCAAATGCACGACCAAGTTGTCTTTAGGATGCACCGTCGGCACCACTGCACTTGCCGGCGTTAGCTCCGACCAGTAGATGAGCTGATGAGCAAAACTGTTGGTAAGGTAACGATGGAAATCTTGGAGATGGACCAGATGAGTTTGTCTCATGCGTTTATCAACAGGACCACAAAGTAATTGCTTGTCGAGAATCACCCGGGAATACAATTGTGCATTGACAATGGCTATTTGACGAGCAAGAACATCCGGATCCCAATGAAAAGCTGTTGCGGACTCAACTGCTTCCATTTGCTGTTCCACTGTATCCAGCCGATGCCGTTCTACTTGAGTATCCTCGAGAAGTCGTCTTAGAGTGCTCACATCCACCCGTGGATTCGTTTCTTGTTTCGCTTGCGATAATCGTTGTGTTGCTTCAGCAAACGAAGTCTTGCACTCTTGGGATGTTTTAACGAGTGGAGACACAGGTACGAGTGGGATGGATGCCATTCTCTCAATAGGATGGTGGATGATATATAAAAGAAGTCTCGGCTATGTACAAAGGAAAAAAGAGAAAGAGAAAGAGGGGTGGTACGAAAAAAGGGTGTGGAATTTCAACTGTTGCAGATACACATACACAAAGGATTAAGCTATTGACTCTTTTCCCTTTTTCTCGGCCCGCTTCAACATGTCACTTGGACGCATTCGACCATTGTCACAATTGGCTTCATTCTATTTACGTACTTCATGTCGATCAACCCATTCAAAGGCTTATGTGACAACACCTATCTATTATGTCAACGCCGGTACGTGTTGCCTTTATTTTGTATGTTTATCAATACCATGCCACCTGACAGATAAATTATAGTTCCCCATATTGGTCATTTGTATTCAAGTGTACTGGCTGACACATTAACACGATACTATGCTCTTAAAGGCGCAGATGCTTATCTTTGCACAGGCACGGATGAGCACGGTCTCAAGGTAATGGAAGGAGGAGGAATGGGATACCGTTGCTAGGGGTTATTCAGGGGATGAGATCCATGACTCATATACAATGTGTGTGTGTATAGATTCAACAAGCAGCAGCAAAGAACAATGTGTCTCCTGTCGAATTGTGCAACAAGGTTTCCGAAAGCTTCAAGGTAACACACATCCATGGAAGGTTGGGTCGGGAAGGGATGCATAGATATAACCAACCACGTGCCTGATTTATAGGCTCTTTGCAAGACAGCCAATGTGGATTATACAACATTTATGCGTACGACGGATGAGAACCATAAAAAAGCTGTAGCTACTCTATGGGTGAGGATCGTTACAATCATTTCCAAGATATGACTTGCTCATTCTCTTATTAGGGTGAACTAGAAAAAAACGGATACATTTATAAGGGAAAACACGAGGGATGGTACGCAGTATCAGATGAAGCCTTTTATGCAAGCAATCAGGTGCAAGAAGTAGTGGATGAAAAGACGGGTGAAAAATACATGGTAAGATGGATCTCATCTTGTCATGACAAGATACTCAATGTGAATAAATCTTGGTTTAGGTGGCTATCGAGTCTGGTCAACGTGTAGAGTGGACAAATGAAGAAAACTACAAGTTTAAGCTTTCAGCATTTCAAGACAAGTTGTTAGAATGGATCAATAGCAACCCCACAGGTATAAAAGAGAACAAGAGGAACCGTTATTTTATGATACTAATGAAGAATACTATGTAGCCATTGTACCATCGAATCGACGTAACGAAGTGGTATCATGGATCCAAGGTGGTCTTGCCGATCTATCAGTATCTCGTTTACGTTCTCGACTTGACTGGGGTATTCCCGTGCCCAGTGATCATGATCATACCATTTACGTATGGCTGGATGCATTGACAAATTACCTTACAGCAGCTGGATATCCTTGGAAAGATCCGTTACCAAACAAGATTTGGCCCGCTGATATCCATGTTGTAGGAAAGGATATTGTACGGTATGCTATTAATGAATCAAGTAGAATAAATGGACAATGCTGATTCTTTTTTTTTATTTAGATTTCATGCAATCTATTGGCCTGCGTTCTTGATGGCTGCCAACTTGCCCCTTCCCAAGCAAATCCTTGCACATGCCCATTGGACCATGAACAAGCAAAAAATGTCAAAGAGCAAAGGCAATGTTGTGGATCCTTTTGAATTGATGGATACTTATGGTGCAGATGCTGTGCGTTACTTTTTGGTGCGTGATGGTGGTTTGGCGGATGATGGAGGTGAGTATATAATGAAATGTATATATCAGTGTACCAACATGGGTTTTTATGTAGATTTCTCAGAGAGTAACATGGTCAAACGATACAAGGATCTGGCTGGTCAGCTTGGAAACCTATTGTCGAGAAGCACAGGTTCCGCATTGAATCCAGATGCTATGGTACCTGCTGCACCACAAGGACCAGTTGATACGCGTGATCAAGTATTACACAACAAATTGACCCAAGTAGCAGGTAAGCTGATGGCATTAGCTGATAGCGGAGGATGGAGCATATCTAATGCATGATCATAGGCGAATTTGAACAAGCATTTGAAGCACGTGAATTCAACAAGGCATTGAGCGCTGTATTTGATTTGCTTTCTGAGGTATATGCGAAGAGAATGATCCATTGAACAATGACTTGGTATTGATAATATATGTTTCATTGTTATCCATAGGCCAATAAGCACTTTACTGACAATGAACCATGGGTACTTGCTAAAGATTCAAATCAGAAAGAGCGACTTGATCAAGTCATTTATTATGCAATCGAATCTTGTCGTGTTGCAGGTACACTATTACAGCCTGTGATGCCTATCAAGATGAACGAATTGCTGTCCCGTATTGGTGTGGATGAAGATAAACGCACGCTCAAATATGCAAACACACAAGCGATTGACGCACGACCCTTAGGCCCAGTATCATCCGTGTTGTTCCCTCGCTTGAAAAAGTGACCTGTATCTTAGAACTAACACCCATTCATTTGCTGTATACAATCTCCCATTTCCAAGTCTCCTGCTAGACTATACATACATTGTAACAATTTCCATAATATAAAACCGTTTCGTGTTATTCACAAGTTTGACTATTATTAAACATAATGCAATGATTGTTGATACTTTTGAATGATCAACACTCGAGAATCAATATACAAGGACAGGGGGGTAGATGTAGCAATAACATTAGCACTAGTCTTGATGTGCTGTCATAGAAGACTTGTTCGATAAGCAAACCCACCCTCCATCGGGAAATAGCACGTGCACATCATGCACACCACCGAGTTTTCGTATGTTAACCAATGATAATACATTTGGCGATCATCACCTAGCTGAGTTGAGTTCTATTATGGCATCCATATCACATGAATAAGCATGTTGTAAAATCACTTGTGGTCTCTACTTACCATTCACTTTTCGCTGTCGTTTTTTTGGAGGAGGGAGTTGAAATGGACCATAGAGTTCTTCCATAAGATCTTCGTGTCTTGTATCGGAAAGACTTCCTAGGACGGCTCCTCGATCAGGTGCATTATTCTCTTCTGATTTATAAATGGGTGTATCGCTGTCAATGTCGTCATGTGGATCATGAATTGGGATACCCAGTTTCCGAGTATGTAATGGAGTACGTGTAGATGATGATGGCATGGGTAATCGAATAGGCGGTAGAATTAATGATGATACAGGTGGAGGTATGCGATGTTGTTCAATAATATCGTCAGGTGTATTAGGACCTGCACTCGTGGGAGATGTGTTGGTAGAATTGGATGCTGCATAACTTTCAGATTCCGGCTTGCTTGATATGCAAAAACAAGGAGAGCGATCACAGTTTACACAACGTAATAAACTCGATGATGATGATGATTCTATATTAATGCCTTGATGAATATGCATCATGTTTCCTGATTGAATCAACATACCTGGCTTGCTGGTAGTAGGTGCTGTTGTATTATTACCATATGCAGAGCTTGTTGGAGTGGAAATGGTGGATGATGAAGATGATGAAGTAATAGTGCTTGTAATAGTGGATGTTGTGGCAATACTGGTAGTAGTGATGACGGATGAAGGTGTAGCGGGTTGAGAAGTATCGTCTGCTGGTGGAGTAGGTGTGTTATCGACCAAAGGATCAGTGTTTTTATCAGCACATATGCATTTGATATGTAGTTGCTTGGTTCTTCTCAACTGTCGACATGAATTACACTGAGATATAGGTCGTCCTTTTCTTTTGATTTCTACTAGAGCTCTATCCGTATGTTGACACCGAGTTGATCTATGTCCCTAAACAGAAGAACCACCACCATTAACACAACGATCATCTTTTACAAGACAACCCACTTGCCTTGATGCAAGTATTGCATGCATATTTGCGAACAATGCCATCGTCTCCAGTAATGTATACCATGGATGTGCGTGACGAATGAATGTGCAACCAGTATTAACGCTGATATGGAATAGATATGGAAAAAGTGATACGGTAAATGCTAGCAGGAAGAAGGTAGAAAGTTGAGAAACACACATGTCTCGAGTCGCCGACTGCGGTTCCTATGGCCCCATACAAAACCATACTTGTGGTTTATCCATTATTGACACGTACAAGGATCATCAAGTGAATTCTCTAATGTGTATTCTTTTATTTGTTGATACAAGATACATGCAATAAACATCATCATTCTGCATCGAACTGAATTAGCTACACTGTGCAACATGATAGATTCGCTTTAATCTTACAAATCAATAAACAATAATGGACATTTGAGTAATAACAGTCAACATGATCTTATAGAATGATATGATATGATTATTAAAACGGGTATTTGGGTGATATTGGATGTGATGAGTTATTAGTATTCAACCGGCAATGTACCTGAGATGATTTCCGAGACCGCTGAGAGTATCAGTGGCCAAGCAGCGAAAAGCCACCCATACGTTTTTTCACATTTGCTTCTCCCTCTTTCTTTCTTCCTTTTGCTTCAACTATGGCTCACTCGAACGTCTGGAACTCTCGTCCCCGTCAATATGGCAAGGGCTCTCGTCAATGGTATGTTATTCAAGAACAATAGTACTTCAGTTCCATCATTGATAGTAACCATCATGGCTTGCCATTATAGCCGCGTCTGTGCTCACACTGCTGCCTTGATCCGCAAGTACAACTTGAACATTTGCCGTCAATGCTTCCGTGAATATGCCAACGACATTGGTTTCCACAAGGTATGTGTGTCATGACCAATGGTTGAGAGTGTGTGTATCCTAGCAACAAGGCACTGAATTTCTTCTTTCATCTAGTACCGTTAAAATGGCCACTGTATCATAGAAACTAAGGCACCATCATCATTCATCATATTAAAACAAAGATGCATTGATATGTCTCATAAAAACCCATGAGTGGATAATGATCCCATGTTGAAAGAAGACCCTGTTGCTACACAACCCCCGTTGGTAGTGATTACCCATAAATTGACATTGATTGTTGATTCTTCCTTGTCATTCTTTTCAAATTTGTGTAAAAAAAAAAATGATGGACAGTTACGGTACAATTTATCCATTGACCAATCCTTTGTTGCTTGCCACTAGCTCTCTTGCAGTTGTAAGTATAATGTACGCTGTGTTTGGTCACATGACAAAAAGAATACATACCTAAGACAATGTAATATAGGTTGGATGGTTAATTGCTTTCATTGGTGCATGTGTTGCTGCATTCCATGGTGTCGTTTGGTGGATCATCATCTTTGAGCTATTCTTTACAGTGGGCATGGTTGCATTACTGGGTATAGGTGCATTCGGTCCACACCGTGGCACGGTAATTACATCAATGATATATAAACCCCCACCCCGGGCACATGACAACTGATTTATGCTTCCTCGATAGCTGTTGACATTTTTGGCTATCAGCTTTGTTTATTTGACTTATGCAATTCCTATCGTCTTATTTGATCATTCGGATGGTGGTCGTGCTACGACCGGTGGTCTTATCATCATGGTGATCATGCAGGTATGTATAATTCTTGTATATTCACAAGGGTTAATTATTAACATGACATCACTTGCAGGGCTTGTGGATTTTCCTCCTCGGCATTTCCAATGAATCTCGTCTGTATTCTCTGTTTTATGGTGGTAGTGGTCGTGGTGGTTTCCCAGAAATTCGAGCACCTGCCATTAGTCGCAACTTTGTTCATCCTCAACGTAACAAGGAATCCACACTTCCTCAGACTACACAAGGAACTTCACCTATTCCGGAAGCTCATCAAAAGCCCCAGCGTTTCCCAACAGCAACTGCTTTGCATACTTGTATGTTGATGCATAATATGATCTACATAGTTAACTGATATGTATTTGACTATTGAATAGATCAAGCCAACCCTGAGGATCCAAGTGAATTGTCTTTTAGCAAGGGTGATGAACTCGAAATCCTGGATCGCAAGGGCAACTGGTGGCAAGCTAGAAAGCAGGATGGCGCTACTGGCATTGTCCCCAGCAACTATGTAAGATGATGATGCACTGATGGTATCTTGTGGGTCGCATATTGACAAATCCTTATCGTTAATAGTTTAGCTCCTCTTAAATGATTCTTATTGCCATCACACATCTTGTTGAATAGCTTGTAGCCTTTTATTTGTCACGCTTTACACTAGTAATATATAATGAAATTGATGTTCCATATGCATAATCCTATCTGCATAATCATTGGGGGTTTACAAAGAGAGGGTTTATACAATGAAACACTTCAGTAGATCAACCACGTCACATGGATGGCCAGTGCTGCATCGGATTGTATGTGGAGAAATTGAAACGTTGGACAAGCAACGCGTTTCCTTGGTATCCGTAACAATGTCCTCTGGTTTTGGCTTGAATGGCGGTAACGTGTCATACATTCACACTACTTTTATTCAATGCGTCTAATGGTGTCCACTGTTTATTAATGCAGGCCGTGGCCGATGCTTTCATTTCTGGCAAGAGTTCAACAAGTGCTATGCTACTGCCGATTTCCCGCAACAATGCCTTGCCCAACGGGATGACTATATGGAATGCTTGCACCATACCAAAGAGGTGAGAATAAAATGGTATACAAGATTCAGGCAACAGACTTATCTCTCGGATATATTAGTTTGCACGTGTAACTCGTATCAAGGCTGAAGAGCTCAAGGAAGCAGAAAAGAAGAAGCTCAAGGAAGGTGCTAATGCTTCTGCCACCTCCAAGATCCATCGTCTTAATATCATTGCTGAAAAGGAGATGCACAAGATTGGACAGGATTTGCTCAAGACAGAAAGCAAGTTTGAACCACCAGCAGCTTAGATATGCACTCATAATTGATCAATACAATGCATCTTGTCCACTAAAGATTGACGCGTAACTTATGAGTATTGGAATGGAAAGTGCAAGTGTGCTGGGTAGATAAATTATGCAGTTTGACATGGTGCGGACATAGACCACGGATGACTCCGTGGCGGTAAAACCATGGCTGCTACACAATGACGCATTTGGAACAATGACCTGGGCACAAAGAGTTTTGCATCCTTAGCATACTTGACATTCTGAAAAGCAATCACCATTATGATGAGATGCTATCGCCTTGTTTTATTTGCTTAATGCTATATTATCCTTAATGGAAACCCTTCATGAAATGGGCTTATGCAGTAATAAACTGCTCATCTGTTGGCCATTGAATGTAAATGTAAATGATAAATCAAAAAAACCTGTTGGCATAACCCAGGTAGTGGGATTAATCGCGATCTGATATTCGGCGCTTTCTCCGAAGTGTTCCAAGGTAACAATAAGCGTCGGATCCGTAATGACTCTTTTGTGCCACGGAATTATAAACACGACGATATCCAAAGGTTTGTGCCATTTCTTTTCTTTCTCTTTTTATTGAATAGCGCTCATGACGAACCCAGTACTCGATGTGTGGAACATGTATTTACTGCCCTGGTTACCACAACATGGGCAAAATTTACTTCAGCAAGGTCGCAGCCATAAACTAGCAATCATATCTACAGCAATCATGATTGTCGGCCTGTATTTTGCTTACAACAAGATTACACAACCTCCTCGTTATCTTCGTCATATTCCTCGCACAGGATTCTTTCGATATCTTTCAGCAGTAGCTCGTGGCAAAATGGTGGATGAGATTGCTCGTGATATCACGTTACCCGTTGCAATCAAAGCTGAAGGTGGTGTTTATATGGTAAGCATTATCATCATCATCATCCATATACGATTGGTCCATTGACATGGTTTATGCACAGCGATTCGATGAACATGGATGGGCTGTTCATATTGCTCGCCCTGAAGCTGCCAAACGCATGTTACTCAAGATGGGTATGTAAAACCCTTTTTTTATTTCTCGACTCGACTGTTTTACCTTTTGATCCACTTATACCATGATCAGATATCTTTCCAAAAATTGATCTTGTCAGGCGTGTTGGTCCCACTCTTTTCGGCAAGTTTGCCTTTGGAGATAACATTGTCTTCTTAAATGGTGCTCATTGGAAAGCTCAACGCAAGGTAATACAAAAGGGAAACCATCATGAATCGAATAATGGGGATTGACATGCGTTGTGATATATTAGATTGCTAGTCCTGCATTCAATCGATCCATGCCAGTGCAAAAATTTGGTCGACTCAGTCAAAAGTTGTTCACTGTGATGGATCAAGAGCAAGGACCCGTTAATTTTCATGATTTGGCCCAGCGATGGACATTAGATGCTATTGGGATTAATGGATTTGGTATGTAATAGATCAATGGTGGGGAGACATGTGCCATGTACAATGTGCTCATGTATGATTTGGATTAGGCTTTGATTTTAATGCCACTGGAGATCCTCAAGCCGAATGGTTGCAGCGTTACAACAAGTTTGTGCAAGCCATGTTGAATCCGTTCTTCATCTTTTTTCCGAGTATGGATAGCAAATACGTATCTTGGTTCCCCAAACGTAAACAAGTGCATGATGAACTCGGCAAGTTTCTAAAATTGATTGACGATGTCATTGAGAATAAGCGCGCCATCCTTGAAAAAACCACTCTATCCGATATTCCTGAAGCGGAGCGAGATATCCTTACTTTGATGCTGGAAGCTGAAAGTGCTGAAGATGGTAGATTAACGGATGAAGAGTTGCGTGTAAGTGAATGATGGAATAGAGCTATGCATATTGGCTAATGCAAATTCACAGAGCAACATTTGTGTCTTTTTCCTTGCAGGACATGACACCACATCAAACGCCTTATCCTATGCAATATACCACTTGGCTAAGAATCCAGAGTTGCAGCACAGGGCAAGACAAGAGGTGCTCCGTGTCCTTGGAGATACACCTGAAGATGTGTTACCAACACTTGAGCAAATCAAAGAAATGACATATATCAACCAAGTGATTAAAGAGGTATGCAAATGCACGAAGAAAGATAAAAGCAAAAGTATCCATTATTCGTGTGATCATAGACTTTACGTATCAATCCACCAGCTACTGGTATTGTCCCACGACGGGTAGAAGAAGATACAGAATTGTGTGGTGTCTTTTTACCCAAAGGCACACATATTACTCTTGATATCTTTGAGATCCATAATAATCCAACTGTATGGAAGGATCCCCGTCGATTCGATCCTGATCGTTTTGCAAAAGGTGGTGAAGCAGATCAATTGGCTGGAATGGGTCTTTCATGGTTGCCATTTTCCAATGGATCAAGACAATGTATAGGTGCTAATTTCAGCCTTGCAGAACAACGAGTGCTCCTTCCCATGCTGTGTAAGTAAGCTGATTCTCTTATATTCGCTCTTTGAATGCTAACATGCTTTATGCCTCTCAGTACACAAATATGAGTGGACATTACCAGAAGGTTCTATCCACAAAGACAAGCTCATTACTCAAGGAATTGGACTCATAAAACCAAAGGAATTATTCATCAACTTTAGCAGACGCTATTAACTTGATCATATCCACTCCATCATTTCCCTGTATACCAATAATGTATCACCGAAAGGGTTCACACATTCGCATTCGACTCACAATAAACTGGGCCAGATACCTCCTGATGTACATCGGTAGCATAACCATCAAAATGCAATCCCCAATAATTACCATTATATCAATCTACCATAAGCAGCCAAAATGTGTCCCCAATAAATGTACTTATATTATCATATCGCCATTATACCGATCTACCATCAACAACCAGTGGAACTGTTGAATTGACATATTATCAAAGACATAAAAAGCCTTTGTTATCGCATCGGTTCCAATGCATACCTCACACTAAGCTTTCTGAACATCTTTGGAGCTGAACTCGTACCAAAAGGAAGTGAACGGCATTGGATGTCGACATATAAAGACCTGTTTTCTTTCCTCTAGTCAGACAAACTCCTCTTGTACATATATATCAATGCATGAGCTACTTATTCTTTTGAAATTAATTGTTGGGTAATACCTCGTTGTTATCGAGGTTGCTTTGTTGTTGTTTTGATCACAATATATATTGAGCACATCTTTTACTTGTTAAATACACGATTCCAGAAGCAGTATCTTTTTGCTGTGGTCATTGTAGCATATTTTGGGGTGATACCATGCCACTCGTCTACGCGAGGACATTCTATGATAAACTATCTTAGAGCTGTTCTCATCCTGTCAAATGTGACTCTAATAGAAACCATGTTTATTATGCTCGCTGCATAATTTGGGTTTTGATAGTTCCTCATCCAGAATCAAGAACAGGTGTAGAACTTGCAAGTGGACAAGGCTCATTTAGTGCATATAAGGTCTTGACTTTGGCTGGTCCATTTCTCTTTACGCAGCTCTCTTTCTTAATCCACCCGTCGACTCTATAACGCACGAAGGAGTTTTTTTCTGACTGTTCTCTTGTCTTTTTTTTTTTTTTTTCGCGGAGGCTTCGGTGTAAGAACAAGATCTGTTGTCCCGGTTTCCCTTTTTCCCTCTCTCTCGCGCCGGCCCCTAAATCCTCCCAGGTCTCCTCCCCTGTGATTGTTTTTTATACAAGTTCCTTCATCTCAAAATAAAGGAAAATTAGCACTAAGTTGCATTCCGCCATAGTGTGTAAGCAACATCTGTCACTGAATTGCTAGGAATTCGCAACGCTGCACTGCAGTCCTATTCATTGCTAGGCTTTATATGACAGCTGAAAGGCAATGATTGGCAATGCTAGGCTCATTATGATAGCTGAAAGGCACTGATTGGCAGTGCTAGGTTCATATTTTTAGCTATGATGTTTCCTCTTGCTCTTTTTCTTGGCTCATGGATGACCCATGGGCAGGGTTTAAAAACCCGTAAGTTGATCAGTTGATGATAATGGATCCATATGCTAACATTCGACATCTTCCATACTACCGTGATCTTGGCAATTTATCCTCATCACCTCTCATGCTTTTATTTAATTGGTGAGTCTCAAACATCACGGTATCAGTTCACAATTTTCTGGCATTCAATCACAACAGTTTCGTTGACACTAGAGATGTATTTACAATATAGACTTTAACAAGAACAGCTGACTACAGATGATGTCTATGGGTCCCTGTTAGTTCTTTATGTCCAATCCTTTCATTTAACAAAGATATACTTGCCTTTTGTATGGGTATCGTTATTGATGTTTTGTTATATAGGCCAATGTTCTACTGCGTATCGTTCGATGCATCATGGTTTGAAGTAGCGGTGTGATGGGACGCATCCTCATTCATAGTCAGGCTATCATTCTTTGCTGATATGTCCACGGGCTGATGCGTTCGACACGTTGCTTGCTTTCGAGAAGTAATATCGACACTGGGTGGCTGATGATTTGAAGACGATCCAATAAAGCTGTTATTTGATGGTTGATGAGTGAAAGCTGTTGCAAAAGAGCTCATGCTTGAAGTGCGACTGATATCATTGGTATCATCAGAAGGTGGATCCATTCGCATTCGTTTGGTATCATGAGGACCTTCTTCCACATAGGTATCCACTTTACGTTTGTGATGTTCATTCTCTGATATCGCATTTGTTGCTGGGATTTTGTTCGTATCATTGGATATTCCCATATCATTGTCATCCGTGGTAGCACGTGTGTCACGAGTTGTTTTCGACCCCTTTCCATCCATCAATAAACTATCCTCTTGTGATTCAACCAGTACATCGTTATCTTGCTTTGGGGATAATAATGCAATTTCAGTATCTTTTGTGCAAGATGTGGTAGCTGTTGATGATGATGCTTGTGTTGATTGCTGATATTGCTTTTCTGCAGGAGGACTTTTTTCTTGTTGCGTAGTAGAGATGCCCTGTTTTTCCATTTCTGCCAATAACTGCTTATCTCGTCTTCCAGACCGAATTGCATCAATTTCAGTAACAAGCTCCAGGAACCGTTGATTGTCGAGATTGATAGCGTGTTTTAGCTCTTGTATTCGTTG
Source organism: Lichtheimia hyalospora FSU 10163 (assembly GCA_025094155.1). Taxonomy (NCBI): domain Eukaryota; kingdom Fungi; phylum Mucoromycota; class Mucoromycetes; order Mucorales; family Lichtheimiaceae; genus Lichtheimia; species Lichtheimia hyalospora. Next base: position 94,839 of record PTRB01000112.1, read on the forward strand.
CATGTATAATTGTCGTGCTAATTTGACCACGGGTGGCATGTCCTGTGCTGCTGCTGCACTTGATTTGGTGTGTCGTCTAACAAGACACCACTTGTCAACTTACTGAAATCACACCATAACCATGAAAGAGAATTGCACTTACTTTTCAGTTTCCAACTCATCGATCAATAAATAGTACTGGAGAGAACAATTCTATAAATCGAAAGGTTATTCACTGTTCAGTTTTCCAGCTCCAATGTCGCTCACCTTTTGATTAAAGAATTCAGGTGGTCGATTGAGCATAGTATGTTGACGCAAGTTTCGTGCAATATGAACCCAATCGTCTTCTCCAAATTTGTATACTGCTTGAGCGAGTAATAACTTCTCCAATACCGTCCACTCTCCAGTCGAAGTCATTGATAAAAGAGAAAGGGTGATATGGTGTATAAATGTGTGAAAGAAAGGCGAGAGACAATGACCACCACCCACTCCTCCTTTGGTGTCTGACATTCCAGCAGTGCATCTCATTGGATCACCTTTGTTGCTGATTTGTATTACAATGCACCACACTTTGCAGTAAAGGAGCTGTGTGCTGAAAATGAAAGACGAGTAGATGAAATGAGTAAAGAATTAAAGCGAAGAAGATATGTGAAAAGTAAACAAGTAATAATAAAATAGTTGTTGATTGTGTGAATAAGATCAATACATCAAAAGAAAGAGTAATTGAATGATACTATTATTACATTGTGTACTGCAGGATATTTATATTACATTTGCTTATGAAGCAATATGAACTGCTGCGTGGGTGTGTGCGCTTGTGTTCATGTGAGTGATGATATCGTGAACACTTTATTCATTGAGACATGGAATGATAGTAAAACTGACTCTTGGGCAGATACATCCTTTGGTAATGTGTCGTATAAATGTGTCTCATTATCGTCATCTTGAGATGCTGCATTGTCATCCTTGGAGGCGGCAGGTAGCGGTATCTGTGCTGCTGTTTCATCATTGCCTTGACATGTTGCATTATCCTCTTTATTGACAATTGATAATGATGGCTGTGCTGCTGCTTCATCAGATCGAAGATTTCGGTTGTTCCTCTACAACTGATATATGCTTATATAACTTAATGTCAGTATGCAATTCCATGATGATAAGAAGGAATAGCTTACCAAAGCTGGTAGTTCACCATACCGCATTAGCAAGATTCTTTCAAGAACCCCCATGCACGATACAATATTTCGTTCAGTGTCTCCTCATAATTTATGTCAACTCGTTAACTGAAATTATGTCTTTGATTATTGTACCTTACCATCAGTACCGGGTATGGGAAAAGGCAACAGAACCATTCGCTATCCGGTGTTCTATACAACATATGTTAGCCAATCATCAAATATATATATCAAGGACTCGTGTTACCCAGCAAAGGATTTCTGCAGATCAATCAACCATTGACTTACGGATGGTTCAAAGCAAGTATCCTCAGGGTCGGTGGAATCAAATACCAGCTCTAGGAATAACCACCCACTTGGCTTTATACCAGAGCCGATGGAGAATTGTGTAGATGAATTCTTGATTCACACATGTTTTATATATAAAGTTGTTTTATTTCTTCAAGATAGTTTATGCGTTGCTATAATGATATTCACTGCTTAGTGGCACGATCCATGATCCTCATTCCTGATGTTACATCGTTGATTATTGTGTGTATGGGGTTGAATATAGGTAGACAAGCATCGCAATGACGTAGATAAGGGATAGGATTATTGGACAACGCATGAATCAACAATGATCAGCAGTAGCATCTTCGTTCACAAGTCAAATTTCACATGGAGTGCTCCCAAGATACTTGTGCTCCAGTTTGTTTCTTGCAGTTCCCCATTCCACGGCTTTATCGACAAGTTGATTCATGCCATGGACAGTATTGGATGTGATAACCATCACCCTAAATACTAGCACGGTTTGCCTTGACTTGACCAGATCACAGTCGATTCTGATGATTTTGGGAGTTGCATTCATATTCGCAATTGACTGGAGCCATCGATCCACTGTCAGTTTTACATTTTCCCTTTGGTCGCAAGCAATTTGCCTGTATCATCTTTCTCTTTCTCTTTCTCTTTTCTTCAACTTACTCTGTGCTCAGATTGCTTGGGTGTTAGTGCCCTATTCTTCATTTTTATTATAAGTATCACTTTGGTGCCGTTACGATATTGCAAAGTGTTCCCTTTACATCCAGTACAACTTTGTTCTTTCTGTCGCGTTTGTTGCGATCTTTTATTTCTCTTGGTTCCTCGATCAAAACCATCGTTTCTTTAAGATGTGTTCTCCCTTATTCCTTTATATCATTTCTCATCATATTAAAAAAGTGGTTTTTGTTTTTTTATAACAGATCCGAGTTATACTACAGCCATTTTGTCACATGATCAGCCGAATCATTATGGTGTGAACAAAGATGCCACAGAGATACCACGATCGTCCAACTGGATGATGATTGTTTTTGGGGAGAGTTGTTGATTCTTTGTACACAAGCATCCAATGATGAGATATGTATCATGTATGACAACAATGAATTCATACGTACATAACCCATTGGTTGCACAAGTTCAGAAGTGATGCGGCATATCAATATTGCGCACAGACCAAGTGGGCGTTGTTGTGATGCTGTTGTGATGCGATCTTATACTGCTGTAATGCTCACATCCGTCACAGTAAGATCATGTATAGCTTAGTTATGAACACTAATCACTATTGGAATATGGAGCTGTAAGTTGCTTTATTGATACAAAGTGTGTAGGAAATTAGCCATGTGTGTCGTCACGGTATGCATAAAGTGAAGGATGGTGGCTAGGAACAAAGAAAGTGCGCCCCTCTTTCCTCTTTTTCCACTCAAAGGTAAGAACAACTCCATTAACAAGCTACAATTGCACTCATTGTTGTCAATGCCCGACGCCAATTACGTGAACAGTTCGTACGATTCGCGGTCAATGGGCAATGCTTCCTTCAAGACTCATGGAACAAGCACGCGTGATCTACCCATGACTCGAGCTACATTTCAATATAGCAGGTCCCTTCAATCGTTGCACTTGTTTTAGTTTCATGTTTGCCATTGTGACACTAAAGGTTCATATGCAGGTTGGCGTTCTCGCGTTTATACAAGAACCACAGGTCGACCTATATATACTTCCTCATCGCTGTGCATAACAAGGAAGCCCAACATGTCTTTGCGTTCTTATTTTTGGGTATGTTGACAAGAAATGCGTATGGTAGGGTTGGCTTGCTATCTTATAGTGTCATCATTGTAGGTTGAGCTATTGAATGGGGGTCCATGGCAGATACAAGGCATTGATCTCAAGCAAGAAAGCCGTGCTTGGTCTCAAGGGTACGTATAATATAGGATCTACAAAGAATGTACAGTTCATTAACCAGTCCTACAATGAAACAGCAGCAGGACAACGTCCATGGCATGGAGATCAAGTTGGTCCAGGCAAAGAATGCAGTTGAGCAACCTGGCAAAGGTAAAGTGTTCAGTGTATGGTTTCTCCCTACAAGTGTGTTCATACAGGTGACATTAGGATCTTGAAGGCTTTGGCTCGTTTATACTATTATTGGCTGCTCGTCAAGGTT